>JAGFPH010003910.1:39808-58138 GCA_018207615.1 Philaenus spumarius | reverse complement strand
GACCGATGACAATGCAATATTAATTTTGTTGGGTGTAGTAAGTGAGCACTGATCATGGTCCCCTGAACACGTTTTCGGCAGTCATTAAAAATTTTATATACAGGGTGATTCACGACGATATGCAGAAACTTCGGGAGCTCATTCATTTCGTTGGGTGTAGTAAGTGAGCAGTGATCATGGTCCCCAGACTAACCAAACAGATGCAACGATAGTTTTCATAAGCGTATGTAACAAAGAAGGACAAAATTGGATATTAATTTTAAAATATGCTTTCAGTGTTGGTTAGCGTTTTTATAAAAGAATAGGCTATCATCTACAAAATAGTAGGGCTACTCTAAGTTTCGACTAGTTTTTCCCAAAATATATTAAATCAATAGTAGGTCTACCTGTCTATACCATTGGATGGCCAAAGAAGTATAACTTCCACCGTCTGGTCCGACGCAGACCCAATTTTTTTCTCAATAACTTGCTAACCGGATATTAAAAATGTGATTGTACTTATCATAAAATCAAAAGAATAAAAACGTCGTAAACTATATTTTAAATAGTGGTTTCTATAACATGTTTTAAACTAGGTCATCATTTTGGAAAATGGCTGATGTAACATAATTTAAAAAAAAACAAATTATACAAAACAGACATTTCTTTCAAATACGAGGACGAACTTATTTTGTCTTTCTTAGAAGCCGAGAAATCCAAGGTTTCCTCATTTTCTATACACACTGTATATTTTCTCATTTTCAGCACATAATATTTAAAATATAGTTATTTTTTGTAATAATTTTATAGTAATTACCTATGTATTTATTTACTTTTCCCTGTGCTAATTACACAACAATGAATATAGAGAGTAGGCCTAAGTGTAACTACAGTAAATGATCCACAAACAAGATTAACTGCACTTCATCAATAAATCTTGCAGTCTTGACATAAGTAATTAATGACGGCTTGCTTATGCACATAACTCTTGTTTTTATGTGTTTAATCTAGTCACAAACACGCTCATGGTAACCTATCCAACGAATAGGCCATATTTGATATTGTTTATGTATTTTAGAAATAACAAATAGTAATTATAATCATTAGATAATTTATATTACCTTTATAGAAATGCAAAGAATGTAGAAACTGGTGGAACGGTTAATAACAGCTCAAAAATAATGTTTGGTTACGTTTGGTGTTTGAATAAAGAAATAAGTTGAAAATTATACCACCTGATTCATTGTTAATGATTTATGTTTGTTAAATAGTATATAAACATCTGGAGCTAAAGTTAACAGATTAACATCTGTATGTAAAACATTATTGCATCTATAATGTATCTATTCGTCTATAGTTAGTGACTTCAAAGGTGGTATATAAAAGAAGTTCAGAGTTTAAATTTAATGCATATTTTCCCGAGATTATGCGCATTTTTTCGGACATAAGACCTAGCGCATTCGATTCCTGACGTCAAAAAATCCCTATTTGCAAATTTTCATCAAAATCGTTAGAGCCGTATTGTGTCTATAATGTCTCTGTTCGCCTATACTTAGTGTCTTCAAAGGTGGTATATAAAAGAAGCTCAGAGTTTAAATTGTATACGCATTTTTGCAGACTTAAGACCTAGCGCATTTGATTCCTGACGTCAGAAAACCCCTATATGCAAATTTTTATCAAAATCGTTAGAGCCGTTAGCGAGATCCCCGAAATAAATTTATAAACAAACATACAAGAATTGCTCGAGATCAAAACCGCTCACCTACGGCTGTTTCTTAGTGCGGATGCATTTTACAAACCGCTGTGGCTTGCATAAACAGTACAACAGCGGTCGGCCGCAAATGATAAACAGGGTCTTAAAAATTACAGATATACGGCGTTTCAAATGTTAAGAACAATGAATTATGTAGGCCTAAACTAAAATTGTGAAGAATTATTGAAATTCATGAATTTAATCAGCTGATTTTTCTGTTTTGTAAAGTTGGATGCTATGTAAATAAATACTATGACTTTCGACAAACTAAAATAACGAAATAAATTCCTAATTTACGTATTACTAGGGGAGACCCCTGCGTGCTTCTCTTTAAAATGGCAACTCTTTACTTTGTACTTTTTTCAACTATAAACTAATTTTGCTCGGTAGCCGTTCGAGATAGAAAAAAATCTTTAATACAAAAGTTGTAGATAATTGAATTCTACACTAACAATTTTCCGTCAAATTTAAGATCCGATCTTTAGTTTTCCCGCTATGGCAAAAAATATAAAGCCATTACAAAACCGTTTTTGGGAATGACAACCCAAAACTACCCCTAAACCCCCGAAACTACCCATACAAATTTTAATATCAAAATTAAATTTCTTTAGTTTTCCTATTTACATCACAAAGTATACACATGCCAAATTTCATCTCTCTAGTTTGATGGAAAATAGGATAATTAGTGATGATCAGTGAGGGCTTTGCCTTTTATATGTAGAGATTTTATTTAAACGTAACCCATCTTCAAGTGTTTTTATTATTTTATTTTTTTTTTTTTTTTTTTTCACCTAAAAGCATTGAAGAAAGATTGTTGTTTCTTCAATGCTAAAAGTGAATATAGGACGACAGTCTAGAATCGCGTCTTAATATTATCAGCGAAACGAAATCACACGACGGATTAATAACAGGTAAAATACTATTAGTAATTTCCTGTATCTTATTTCATTAAAATAAAGTGAATTGGATACCAAAAATCATGAAATTAAAACTAAAAAAGATGAAATATTGTATTTGTATTATTATGACTAAATTTGCTAAACAATATTTGTCTGGTATCAACTTTGTAAATGTCGTACCTTATAAATCTTACCTACTTCAAATTGTACTAAAAGTTTTACCTTTATTGATTGACAAAAAAAATAACCCACTAGTAAGTTCAAGAGTTATCGTAATGAACACAGTCAGTAATATTCTTTTTTACAAGAAAGACATTTAAAAAGCGTTTTTAAACAGTTTCACATGACTTTTATTTCTTGACATAACTACAAAAAAAAATTTCTAGCTTAATGGGTTTTTCGGAGGAGTTTTCAAGAATAATAAATGCAAAGGTTTTATCACATGAACCTGAACTTCCAAGAACACAAAATTTATTTTTCTTGGAAGTGCAGGTTCATGTTCTTATAGACTTTATTGTAAAGTACCTTTATACTTAGTTAAATATAGCTAACTAATTAATTTATATCAACTTTAAACACTTACTTTGGTTCAAGACGGAAATATCTTCCTGAGCAAGTGGTTCGTACGCAAACGGCGTCTCGTCATTCCCGAGCTCTTTCTCGAGTTTATTTATCTCCAGCTTGGTCTTATAGTCCTGTAAAACTAACCAGGCAATGCGTAACCTGGAATTGTGGTCTTCCTGTTTGTCTTCTGGGCTGCACAGGCATTTGGAAATGTTGGGAGTTTCTGAAAAAATGTTCAATTTTATTAACACGCTTATATATTAGCTTCACTTGTATGTTTGTAAGTAACTCTCCTTTGGACTAAAAGCCAGTGGCTTATTACTGTTAGTATATCTCTCTTACGCAAGTTCGTTCGTTGGCCGAGCGGTCTAAGGCGCGGGTCGTCGCTGACGTCAATCCCAGACTCACCGATCGTGGGTTCTAATCCCGTCCACGGCCAATTTTTTTTTTTTTTCAATAATTAATCGAACTAAAAATTAAAAAATAAATATAGTTTTAAAAAACTAAAAAACACGCTTTTATAATACATCGAACTAAAAAGTGAAAAATAAATATAGTTTAAAAAAACTAAAAAACACGCTTTTAGAGCATATCAAACTAAAAAGTTAAAAATAATTTTTCAAATAAGCTTAAGACAATAATAAACGATAAATACTAGCATTATTGTAAAAAAAGCGTGGGGCGCTTTGGCCATATTTCTCGTACATCGAGCGCCCAACGCTTTTTTTACAATAATGCTAGTATTTATCGTTTATTATTGTTTCAAGCTTATTTGAAAAATTATTTTTAACTTTTTAGTTTGATATGCTCTAAAAGCGTGTTTTTTAGTTTTTTTAAACTATATTTATTATCTATACGGCCTGAAGAGATATCCAAAAAAATTATACACGTATTAGCAGTAATTAAATATTACTAAGTCACCTAATATTGCTTTAGTTCGCCTCTTTAGTAGGCCTACTCAATGCTCTATTGTTGAAATAATTCTATGAACATGATAGCCCACATTTTGTTATATAATTATCCCACATTTTGGGAATTAAGTGTATTTTATTTAATGAAAGATAGCTTAAAATGATTTATTTACTCTATAACTACCTTTAAATAGAGAAATATTTATTTACTAGTAAGCACTCGTAAATTAATTACATTAATTAGATATATTTACCAGGCAGATTAATTAGATACACATCAGAAATACATCATTTAAAAAAATCTATTTAAAAACAACAGACTTTATCTAGGCCTACCTAACAATGCTGACGGGGATTTTTAACTCGGTAAATGTGTAAAATTATAAGGATTATAAAACTGTAATACTATTTGTTAAAATTTAGTATTTATATATGTTATTGAATATTTAAAGAAAGATAAAATTATTATCTTTTACTTGTTTTTATTATTTCATATTGATAGATCAAACGATTTAGAAGTTATTAATATTATAGTGAAGAAATTAATAATCGAATACGTTTACGTTATACGAAGATGAACGAACGTTTCCGGAGCTAAACGAATAGGTATCTCTTTTTTAAATTTGTATAAAGGAATATATTGATGATAAAAGGTTGTATTTATATACGGTTTATAACCTCAAAGCAAATATTATAACGTATTATACGAGTAGCATTAATTATTTCTAGATTATTTAAAAAAAAAAAACAACTCGCAAGTAAATTATAATTACTGAAGTTGTAAACATAACCCTAAAGTATAATCTACGCTGGGTTTTGTTTAAGTATTACAGATGATGGATGAAATCAGCTGTTATATTATATGTAACTCACGTACGGACGTACATTCGCTTTTATAGGAGTTGATTCAAAAGCAAATTGACAGTACCGTTAAATTGTAACTTAAATAAATTAAAGCCTTAATAATGAAAGCGTATTGGACATAAGAAACGTTGATTTGTGTGTCAAATTAAAATTAGGAACAGTAACCTGAAAATAGAAACTATGAGTACAGTAACTATTGCTGAATACTTTATTAGTTTAATATATTTACTTTGGTTTTCCTTTACATTATTGCGAATGTTCTGCCATCAGTAAGTAGTCTTTACTTGCAAATTTGTTTAGCTACTCTTTTAGTTTTTATTATTTTCACTCAGTAACCTCCAAACGGGGTTTTCCTCTATGTTGTAACAAGGCGTTCCCCTGAAGTATTTAATTGTTTTATTTTGGAAGTAGTGCATTATTTTATATTATTGCTTTTTGTTTTATTTATATTGTGGTGTTAATTGTTCTTATTTGGTTTTAAAGTAAATTTGATGTGTGAATTTTATTTTGTGGAAATAATATAAATCTAACCTATTCAACTAAAATTAATAAAACGAATAACTCTTCTTAACTAATATAAACAAATAAGTATATAAATCAATCTCTTATTTCTCTCTACCATTTTGCACTTTGTAATATTATGATAAATGTAGTGTTTTAGCCTGCGTACGTTGTACGCCAAAACAGAAGTAGGCCTGCATTCCAGACAATGAATGCTCAAAAGGGGGTGTAGAGGGAATGGAAGGAACACAATTTTTGACTTTGGGACTTTGTTTGGACTAGTTAGAGGTAAACATACTAAAAGCCCACACTCCTAGGAGATAAACTGGTGCAGGGGGCATTCCTAACAATAAAAACTCTCTATACACATTATTTCTTCATATTTAGGCCTACAGTTAAAGCAGTGAAAAAAATAAAGTTGAATTTTTCTGAAAAATCTCGGAAATCACGCATACATTTTATATTGCTTTATGTTTGGAACGATAGAAGATAACGTAGTAAAATATCATATAAACTTCAATCAAATTGAATGCTCTACAACTTCCTTTGCCATGACTCTTTTGTAGGACGAAGGGCTGAAGACAAAAAAAAAACAAAAAATGTAAGGCAAATTGTTTTCAAAAATAAGTTACTTTTTATCGCGGATATCTCGTAAACTATACAACGCAGTGAAAATGGATAGGATCAATCTTGCCAGCTTTAACTTTGTGTAGAATGACCTTATCGCAAGGATGCATAGTTTCAGGAAAATACTCGAAAAACCGAAAAGGTACCTTCTACGTGTCCCCTACACCAGGCTCACCTCCTAGGATTGACGACTTTTAGAATGTTTACCTCCTAACTACTCCGAACAAAGTTTCAAAGTCAAAAATAATTGAGTTCCCTCTATAACCTTTTCACTGACTAGACTAATAGCCCATGTCACTCAGACGCCAAACCAAGTCAAAGTTTTATCAAAATCTGGTAGTTTTTGAGTTAAATCAATTCATACAAAAACAAAACAGTTTTTCTTGTATAGTATTAATTATATTTATTTGTTATAGTTTTTTAAGACAAGTATTCAGGCGTATTTTATGATTACCTTCAAACAGTTCAATCAAACACTTAAAAATTATCCCACTAACCTGTTGGAAGATCTACAGCTGACTGGGCGCTGGCCACAGCCAGACTGATTACTAACAAACTAATTACTCCGTTCATGTTGATAAACTGCCCGAGCGAGTCTTGCAGCTACGGTTTTATACGAAAAAGAAGGCGGCGATTTCTTCAACAAGGTCACGTGATCTCAAACAAGGTCGATAGACTCCGAGAAAAGCAAAACAGCTGTGATTCCCCAGGTGAGTTGCGTGAGGTCACAGTCACAGGTGTTTACATTTCAGGTTATGTTGGGTTTCCACAAGCATGTAGGTTTCCCCATCTTTATGGAGATAAAGATTGAGTTGCTGCACTCAATTTGTATTTAAAAAAAACTCTAGATTAAAATCCGGCTACAGAAAGGGTTAAAAAACATAAAATGACAAATTAAAAAATATAAAAACAAGGTGTTAGTGTAGTGATAAATTAACTCAAGTTTCGTTAGCGATACAGTTTTGCAGTTCTCCTAGACTGAAGTTGAAATATAAAAGTTGAACATAAAGTAAGAAACATAAAATATCTTTCTCCTAACTCATCATGTTAGGTATCGTTGGATAATTTTAACGCTTTAGTTCGAAATACCATCCTGCGTTAGTCATTCAAAATATAGGCTATCATCTCCATGTAATATTTTAACCGATAGATATACATTCTATAACCCCCCCCCCCTCTGCAGAATAATAAAAGCTTCAAATAAATAACTAAAAATTAAATTTTGAAAATATACCAAAATGATCATTTTACAAATACATCTCCTAATTTTCCAAAAATTTATTTAAAAATTAATTTGGGGATTTGGTAATTTATGATTCCAGAATATGTTTATTATGATACCATTTTGAGAATTAAATAAAGATCTATTTAATACAATCTATAAAACAGAGTTCAGTGTGAACTTTGATGCAACTGTGTGTTTATATAATTAATTCAATACTAATCTATATACTTTAAGGGAAGAAAATACTGAAAAAATCAAAAATGTCATACCTACCTTTTAATGTTTATTTTTTTAAATTATACATTAGAGAGCTAAAAACCCATAATTTGTATTTTGTATATATAGGCCATACCAAATTGTTGTACATTTTACCTCTTCCCTTGATTGTTCATATTTATTACTCTTGAACTGTAATTACATGGTAGAATATATTTTTAGGTATAATTTTAAAGTTAATAATCCACGTTTCGAAGTTAGGTATTTAGTCCAATCAAATTAAGGATTCTTCTGGAAAAAATGGAAACCACTCTGAATCGAGGTGGAAATGGTTTTAACCGGCTCAGGACCGATCCCTATACAATTCCTACAGTCGATTAGGGGTGAGCGACAATAATGGTTGAAATGGCAGGGGTGAAAGGGGTAACTTTTTTAACTAACTCACAAAAAATATTTATTGGTGCCAAACCGTAGAATATAAAAGAATAAGATACTTTTATATTTAACATATTTTGACATAACCTCAAAGTCTATAAAACCAATCTATTTCATGGCTAATTTGATTGGACTAATTGCAATTTAGGGTATCCTTATACATAAGTAGCTGCCCAATCCGGCTTTGCACGGATAGACAAATCAAAATTAAATGTATATTAAAAATATATATATATCAATAAATATATTACATTATGTATTTCTTATGGGGATTTTTAGTAACTTTGACCCCCCAAACCCCCTAAAATTTCGAATTTGTTTAAACCCTTTCTTAGCGAGCACCTAGGGCCCTAGATGAAGCTACATACCAAATTTCATTCCAATCGTTCGGTGGTTTTTTTAGTAACTTTGACCCCCCCCAAACCTATCCTAAAATTTCGAATTTTTTGAAAACCTTTCTTAACGAGCACCTATGGCCCTAGAGGAAGCTACATACCAAATTTCATTCCAATCAGGTCAGTAGTTTTAGAGAAATCGTGATTTAGTAACTTTGACTCCCCCCCCTAAAATTTCAATTTTTTTGAAAACCTTTCTTATAGAGCACTTGCGGCCCTAGAGGAAGTTACATACCAAATTTCATTCAAATCCGCTCAGTAGTTTCAGAGAAATCGTGATTTAGTAACTTTAACCCCCCCCCCCCCCACACCCCCCAAAATTTCTAATTTTTTGAAAAGCTTTCTTAGTGGGCACCTATGGCCCTAGAGAAATACCAAATTTTGTTCCAGTCCGTTCAGTAGTTTTTGAGAAAATAGTGATCAGTGTGTCAGTGGATTTGGCTTTTATATTATTAGATTATTTCAGGCAAATGTTTCAGGTAATTATTTTTTCTGTAACTGAATCTCCTACTGGTTAAATAATATCCAACTTTGTAAGCCTATATGTTTAGATTATTCCTGCCAAATTGCTCTATCTCAATAAGTTTTTGAGTTTTTAGTATTTTTCTGTTAAAAAAAATAAATTTGCGGGAATCGCGTCTTTTTTAAAAACACTTCTTTTTATTCTTTTTAATGACATTCACATACAAACAAACGACTGCTTTACTCCACTCAAGTTATTCTAACAATATCTATAGTTCATTTCACCTCAGCGTGAGGCAAAACCAAATGACCGTAATAAAACCCTTACCCTTAGGCCTATTGTGCGACATCGGGGATGGGCACTTGTCGACTGCCTTTGTATTAGAGTTATTGCTGTTTGTCCCAGTGTCATTATGCAAACTTTTTTAATTGAAAGAAAAACTTAAAACAAAATATATCATTCGCTGTGTTTTGATCGCGTGATTATTTTTATAGCAAATATGAAGGAAATCGGTTGATTTTGGGGAAGGCAAAGTAAATAGTTAAATCCTATGTGTTTTCAAATATTTTTTATCATCATGAATACGGAAATAAATTTACATTGAATAATGATGTTGAGTTTTATAAAAACCTCTTACTTACTACTGTACACAATAATCATCACATTATAGTGGCCTGACAGTTTTTTTGTTAATTAAATGCAGTATTAAAATATAGACATTAAGTAAAACTATTAAATAACTGTTCTATAAACATCGAGCATAAAATACAATTAAAATTAAATACATCTTAATATTATAGACAAACAGAGCATGGGCTACACGAAAATATAAAATTACACATCTTATTGCAGTACATAGCACGGATAAAAATTAAACATAGGCTATTCCTTCTAGCTACTTGCACACTAAACAAAATTTTAATAGGCTATTTAGGGACAGGCGAAACAAGTACATCATTAATGATAGTCTATTATTTATCTTTAATTTAATTTATAAATTTAATATAATTTGACTAATACAGTATATTTAACGGAAATCTTGAAATTTCTTTGAACTATCTAGTTTTCTGAAAAATAGCTACTTTATTGGTTCATTAAGTTATTAGTCTAATGTGGTCAATAGAGTAATATTAGTTTATTTATTTCAATGACGTAGGTGTGCCATATAAATTTAATATATTCCCTTATAAGGACTTACGCTTATTTAATAATACTTGGGTTGATTTTGTTGTCAATTTTTAATGCCCAATGCCCAAATAAAGAGTAAAGTATTTTTTATGAGTTTTCAATTCAAAACATAAAGCCTTGGTTATTGTTTGATTAACGACAATGTTAAGCATGTCAGGCCACTATAAGGTGATGATTATTGTGTACAGTAGTAAGTAAGAGGTTTTTATAAAACTCAACATCATTATTCAATGTAAATTTATTTCCGTATTCATGATGATAAAAAATATTTGAAAACACATAGGATTTAATTATTTACTTTTCCTTCCCCAAAATCAACCGATTTACTTCATATTTGGTATAAAAATAATCACGCGATCAAAACACAGCGAATGATATATTTTGTTTTAAGTTTTTCTTTCAATTAAAAAAATTTGCATAATGGCACTGGGACAAACAGCAATAACTCTAATACAAAGGCAGACGACAAGTGCCCATCCCCGATGTCGCACAATAGGCCTGAGGGTAAGGGTTTTATTACGGTCATTTATATTTGCCTCACGCTGAGGTGAAATGAACTATAGGTAAATGTGTGTTACTACTGAGAAATATATACACAATTAGGTTATTTGTGATAGTAAAATTGTAAATAGTAAAGCTGAATTGGTAAAAATACATTGTGAATTCAGCGGTGAAAATAAAAAATTAAGGGTCGGCTCTAGTAAAACAGAAAGCAACCTGCGACTCCAGCGTAGCGGCGGTAGGTCCTAAATCCATTTAAAACCCGCAACTGTTCAAATAGCGTTTTTTTAAAAATACCAAACTCTTGGGGACAAAATTCTTCATCCGAATGGCTTGGTAATTTTTCGCTATAATTAATAGTTACAACGTAAAAAATATTTAAAATCACCCTATAGCGGCGGTAGGTTACACGGACATTGCTCGGCCTAAATCCATTAAAAACCCGCAATTGTACAAATAGCGTTTTAAAAAATATATCAAACTCTAGGGAACGAAATTCTTCATGCGAATGGCTTGGTAGTTTTTCGCTATAATTAATAGTGACAACATAAAAAAATATTAAAAATCAATATTTTAAATTGTTAATAAATATTAAACAAAATGTTTTTCTTAGTTTTTGAAAAGCCATTTGCATGCATATTGGCCATAGCTTTAAAATGACATATCGTTCATAATTATCCGATCAAAAATAGATTAAAGGAAAAATTTGGATTTTAATTTAACATTGGTCTTATGGAGTGTCAGCCAACATGACCGACAGCTAGAGCCGACCCTTAAGGACATTAAAATATATTCATTTTTTGTGACCCACAATTGCATTATTATAACACTCAGGTAAGGCATATTTATACTATTTTACACACCTGATTATCCATCTTGAAACTTTTTACTGTAGTTCTTCGCTACGCGTTTCGGAACAAGTCCCCATCCTCAGGTGTTGTTGCTTATTTTACTCACATACGAGCACGTCAAAATAAAGTAAAAACACATTATACAAAGACAATTAACAACAAGAATCATCACACTGCTCAACTGGATTAAACATACAAAAAAGAAACGAAAACAAAAATATGTATCACACTTATTATAGGCTATACAAGGTATAAACACAAAACGGGCGTCGAGCGACCTCGTATCGACACATCGGGCACAATGCCAACCGTTTAAATTGTTTTTGTGTTTTTGTATATGTAGTCCAATTGTGCAGTGCAATGATTTTTACTTTATTTTGACGCGCTCACATGTGAGTAAAACAAGCAACAGAACCTGAAGATGGTAACTTGTACCCGATACGCGTAGCGAAGAACTACAGCAAAAAGATGTAAGACGGATAGCCAGGTATGTACCTTAACTTACCATTAATATGATTTTTTTCGGTAAAATTTCTGACTTTTTCTGATGTAATTTGATAAAACATGTCACTTCAAGTATCCGATGTACCCGAAAAGGGTGTACCGAAAAAACTTAAAGAACAAAGAAGTCTTAAAATTATTTACCCAATCTGGAAGCGTAACACAAAATAAAGGTATCCTATTTCCATTCGAAATCTTTTAGATGACCGTCACATTGGGAAATTGGCTGAAGTTAAAACCATTACAAGTCATACAAATTATACAGAAATTTCATTTAAAACGAGAAGTCAAACATTTTTTCACCTTACAATATTTTTTAAAGTGAGAACTATTTTTGCCACTTTTGTTTTTGCGAGGTTGGAGATAAAGGATATCGTTAGCTGTGTATAAATAAGAAACCCATTACCTCTATAATCTGTATTGTATATACCGGGTGCCCAAAAAGTCCCCCCCCCCTTAACTTTGGAACAAGTAGACATAAATAAATGAGCTTCGGTACGCTCTTCTTATAGGTTCTGTATTCATTGATTTAAGCGATACGTTACAAACATACTGTGATAATTCTGTTTATTTTCCCTTTCCTATTTGTTCCTGGAAAAATGGTGCACTTTCGATAGGCTTGGGAAAGTTTTATGGCCTTAATAAATCTTGTATGGCAAGAACATAAAAACCCGTTTTAAAGTTCTAAGAACTATATTGTTTAATAAACATGGTATGTTTTCCTTAATAAATATCTCTTGTCTAGAGATAACGTACATTTCATATTCTACTAAGGTGCACTCAAATTTTCATAGCACCATTATAGCTCACGTTTTAGATTGTTTTTGTTTTTTAGTTCTTATACAAAAATAAATGTAAAACAGATTTTGATATATTATATATATATTTGCAAGGAAATATTAATTTTGATAGTATTAAACATGGAAGTTTATATGTTTCGAGTACAAACTCACTGATTTTGATTTTGACCGAGTTCACTGTCCCGTAACGTTTATCGAGATAGATCCAGGATGAGGATAGATCAAAACGTCAAACAACTAAGGTTTGGAATGAATGATGCGTGCGCACACCCCAATTAATTCTGCGCGCGCACAGCTCTGACGAGACTGGTGGGATTGTCTTGGTCAGGAACAACATGATGGAATTGTATCAGGAGCATATAGTAAGCTAGAGCGTTCACTACGCAAAAGCATTGATTAGACAGACCCACTACCAGACTTGTTTATTTCATCACTGGTATTCGACTTGCGTTATGAAATAACACTACTGTAAATACGAAGGTGCAGCGTAGTTATATCGATTATCGATACTTGGAATGGCATAGACGTGTTTTACTGCCGTGGATTCCCTTAAAGAACTAATACAATCAGTCAAAGTTCACTTATACTAAGATATTATTGTAGATTACTATTGTAAACCGTTATTTTCAATATAGTGACGAAATAACATTTCATGGAAACGCGTAATTTTTATGTGGGTTAAAGACTTTAAGAAAGTTAATATTTGACATTTTTACAAGAGCTGTTTATGTTATGACCCTTGTTTAAGATACAAAATGTGCGTTTTTAAGAAATGCAGCTTCTAAACTGTTGGATTTTTTAAAGAATGATTGCCAATTTCAAGAACAATTTTAGTTACAAATAGTTTACAAATTATATTTAAACTTTGAATCTAACAAAATACTGAAAATTGATAAATAGGCTACAACTTGTTTAGGCCTATAAATATGTAAAGCTTGAGACCTACTGGACCCAGGCCCGTAGCCAGAAATTTGGTTTGGAGGGGGCCCAAAACGTAGTAATAATTTTTTGGGGGCAGGGGGCGGAAATGGTTGATGGGTGTCTTGTAAGGATATTTGTTATTAAAGTTGGACTCATTAGTGAAAAACTGCTTTATTGTTATTAATATCATCACTGTATTTTAATTGTCAGTCACGCATACGTACACATTAATTGTCAAACAAAAGCGTCAATTTCAGTAGACAAAATTTAAAATTTTAACTTTCGCGATTTCTTTGCTGCCATAATCTCAAGAACCTCATTCGGATCGATGCCTAAGTTTCCATGAATTGACAGTACGGCGAGTGCACTAAGTCTTTCGTTGCCCGTTGAGTTACGTAAGTAAGTCTTGATTCTTTTCATTGTCGAAAATGACCTTTCCACATTTGCCGTTGTGACCGGAAGAGTTGCCAAAACTGTTAATAGATATTTGATATTTGAAATCTGCTCTTGTCACAAAAATTCAATACTTGTAAAGCCTCGGCATCTTTCTCGAGTCCCGATAATTTCTCACACCACAACTTATACTCAGCTTTTACAGCGGATTCTAAGACTCGATCATCAAAGTATGGCGAAAGATGATGCAAGTCATCTACTTTTTCAATTGCAGCAAATCCAGGGAGAAGTATCTGTAAGCTTGATAAGATTCCCGCGTTCTCATTAAGAAATTTGTCAAACAAATTCTGAATCAGTGTTTCGAGGTTTTTCTAAGAGTTATTTTAATCTATTTGAATTAATATGAATTTTGCGAAAAACTATACATTAGAAAAATGTTCGTCAAGTAGAGAAAACGACTAGTTTTATGAAGCTGTACACATATTCGCTTGTAACACTTAAAAAACTACGAAAAAAAATCAGTGTTGACGTTTGAGGTTATGTGAACACTTTCATGTCTATGGCTATTCGTAAGGTCAAAATGCACATTACTTACCTTTCAATTCATTATTTTTTGATTTCTTGAGAAACCCAACAATACTTGTTTGGCCTTGTGCACGTTTCATTTCAATTTCGATTCTTCGTAAACAATATTTAACTTACGCCAGTAACAGTTGCTTATCGAAACTGCAACTGAGTCGTCTGAGTGTGAGTTCTGATTCGGATCGATATATCTCGAATTGGATCACGAAAAATTGCGCGGGAAATTTCAAACACCAACACTTGTCTAGTAAAAGCGTATTTTATGTTTCACACGCAATTTTTGATGATCGGATTCGAGATAATCGATCCAGATCAAAAAGTAATCTTCTGTTCACATGTTCTAATAGAGATATTATATATGTCTCACAGGCGTGAAGTTGTCATAAAAAATATGGCTTGTTATCGATAGAGATATTTTTAAAACATGATTCACATCTTTAGGAAAATTTTAGGGTTCACGGAATTTCGGGGGGGGCCCGGGCCCGTCGGGCCCTACGGCTGGCTACGGGCCTGACTGGACCGATTTAAAAAACGTTTTCAGGACTTTACAACTTTCACTTTGATACTATTGTGTATCTACAGGTGTCCCATAAGTGAACAGCCAAACTTCGGGAAATGATTCTATGGGTCAAAAAATAAAGAGAAAATCAAGAATAAACATTTTTCCAAAAACGCTTCGTTTTCCAATATCCGCTATTTTTTAGAAAATATATTATATCTTGAGAACGGTTAGACTTGAATTCAAACTTTTCATGAAGTTTAACCTAACAACAATCTGTTTTAAGAAAAATAAGCGATTACGTCCAATCATGCGTTTCAAAATGGCGGCTGTTTCAAAATTTCAAACCTGAATTACCCACAAACCGTACATTTTAACAAAAAATGTCAAAACATCCTTTTTGTAGCCCGTTTAATTCCCTACCGAATGGTGTAACTGTCAAAACAATCGGTTGAAGGATAATAGTTAAGTTACGGATAATAACAGCGTAACAGGACCATATTGTTGTGTTATATGTTGGTATAGGATGCCGGGCTGCACAAACCAATTATTAGACATAACTTAACTATTATCCTTCATCCGATTGTTTTGACAGTTACACCATCCGATAGGAAATCAAAAGGGCAACAAAAAAGGTGTCTTGACATTTTTTGACGGTTTTTTAATAATTTAGGTTTGAAATTTTCAAACAGACGCCATTTTAAAACGCATAAATTGATATAATCGCTTATTTTTCTTGAAATACATCATTATTAGGTTAAACTTTATGCCAAGTTTGAACTCAATCAGTCAAACATTTCTCTACATATGAATTATTTTGTAAAAAAATCAAAATAGCAGATATCTGGAAAACGAACGTTTTTGGGAAAATTTTTTACTGTTGATTTTCTCTTTATTTTGAGACCCATAGAACCATTTCCCGAAGTTTGGCTGTTTATTTATGAGACACCCTGTATATTGTCGCTAGACGTTTTAATTAATTACACACTTATAAAACATCTCAAAATTGTATCATGGTAACTCATGAATACAAAAATGTTATTGAAACTTAATTAATTTATTGACCGAGCGAAGCGAGGTCTCAGTTTTAGCTCGACCTGTATGCGAAGATTTTGATGAAACAATATTTAACTAGTAGTTCTATGAACAGTAGACCTCGCTCGTTGAAATAACAAATGTGGTTTTGAGCTTAGGTTAAAAATAGTGTGCCAGTAAGGAATTAAGCACAAGGTTTAGTCAGTGAAACATTATTTACAATTCCCGCGATTCCGGGATTTCTAGTTCTCGTTTTTATTTCTTTTCTTGAGCTTTATATAAAAATTTTCATTTAGAGGCATTGTGTTTTATTTAGGTTAATAATGCGTAAGATAGCTAAAAATATCGCGTTATAGAGGGACAACATACAATTAAATATTTACACACTTAAATAACTCAAACTTAACAATGTATCATAAGTTATCTTAAGTTCCATATCATATTCCAATATTAGAAATAAGGAAAACAAACGATGTTAAAACGTCGTGATAGTGATCTCAACCCATGTACCAACACTTCCCACGGTATCCTACGGTCATTTTTTGTATGTCCTTTATCGCCGCGAGGTTTCATTTGTTTCATCTCATTTTGTAATGCAAGTAAAGCTAAAGTCAAATACTTTTATGAAATTTACAATGATAATTTCCAGGTATAAAGTTCAATTCTTTGATTAATCCTCTACACTTTCTTATAATAATATGTAATTTTTGGGCAAATGATATATTCCTAAATTACTATTCAAAACAGGCCTAGTTTTGTTAGCAGTAAGAACATAAAAACTGGTGTTTTCAAAATAAGAAATTTGAAATTAATAAATATTTTTATACAGTTCTATTTAGAACTAAATTACAAAACTTTTTTACATTTATGAAAAAAATTACAAAAAACTACTGCTTTTTATGTAGGCTTAAAGTTGAACTTTTTCCTTTCGTTACTGAACATGCTTGTTTCTTGAGCTAATAACTTTGTTAATTTTACTTCAATCATTTTTCTACTGGCATAATATATGAATTCTTTGAACCTTTATCTACAAAAAAAGCTATGGAACACTTTTGAATTGGTTTAGAATAAACGTATAAAAACATGGTTGAAATACAAACTTGGTCGATTTTTAATAAATTAAAAGTTTACGGCCATTTTGTGAGCTTACCGTTAGAGATACGGAAAAAAATCAAAAATACAATTTTGTTTAAAATGCTATTAGTTTTTAAATTTGACTTACGGTTAAGCCACAAACTGGCTTTGGAAAAAAGTTTACACTGAGAGAAACGGTCCGGCCGCCATTTTTATTTTATAAGGGGTTAAAAATGAAAAATGGAAAAAAAACCGTATACATACATGGCTCGGCCTAGGAATAAGGAACATTCATGCAAAAAATCATCAAAATCGGTCAAGCCGTTTGGCCGTAATCGTGAGACAGACACACAGACGAAATGCCGAACGGTCGAGTTAAAACGGAGACCGCTTACGCTCGGTCAATAATAAATAGCACACCTCCTACGTATAAGACTGCATCTTTGTCACAGGTATGGTAACTAATCGGACAGTGAACGTTTGTGAACCTACTTAGCCTAAGAGAAATTAAGGACAGCATTGTACTTTAATGCTAGTAAAAAAAAAAAAAACTATGTCTATATTACTAATCTAGGCTATTTCTTCACATTTAGATTTAGGCTTCCTTGTGGACTCTCAAATAGCGCGCACACCAAGCAAGCATTAGGAAGTGGCGGCGGACGCTGCGGCGTCCAATAACGGTGAAGAAAGGCGGGAGTGGATTAGGAACGCAGAAGTAAGTAGCCGTCGCGTCGTTGCCTCACATCACGATCTATTTTACACTACTTGTTGCATCGAGTCAGAGATCAGTATTTGTAGGGTTAAGCCTTGGGAAATTTCTTATTGCATTTCTTGTATTTTTAGTTTCAACCAACTATTTGGGAAATTGATCTACTCACGAAGGGGCTGAATGGCTGCCTCTGTGTAAAAATAAAATAATAAATAATTATTTGAACTAAAAGAAATCATTAAAAAAATATAAGAATAAATAACTAATAAAATAAAAGTTCTTGGATAATTATTATTTTATTTATAACATATTAGTAGAATTTGTTTCCACCTAAGCCTCCAGCTTCGACTCAAGCACTCCTTCGTTCCACTCGCAGAGTTTGAACTCCGATCCTTGAGGCCTCGGATTATGGACTGCTTCACTTCACTCGCAGAGTTTGAACTC
>JAGFPH010003910.1:7282-24010 GCA_018207615.1 Philaenus spumarius | reverse complement strand
ACGAGTCTTGCACAACATAACTTTATAATAGTAATTATTATTATGAAAAATGAAGAAGAAAAAAGAAAAATACATCTTAAAAATTTACAAGTAGACTATAAATAAGTTCACAATGATTGAATTAAACTCCGAACCACAATTAGAAGGAACAAAAAACAATAACAAAACACTTTAATGAAAAATTATGTTTAATGTACTACCCTAATGCACATTTCAATGACATAGTCATCATCCTTAGAGGGCTTTAACACTACTCAAATTTATATTAAACATAGCTTTTCATTAAATTGTTTTGTTATTATTTTTTGTTCCTTCTAATTGTGGTTCGGTGTTTCATTCAATCATTGTGAATTTGTCGCTACAGTGCTCTTTAACCTTTGTAATTATAAATACAGTAAGTTCAGCATTAGAACAACAACAGCATGACAGATCCCACACAAAAATTTAAAATAAGAACTCGTGTGATATGTTAAAAGTTATTTTTGTATTACATTTAATGAATATTAAGACATTTGATTTGTAAAACAACTTATTAAGGCTCGGTTCTCTGCTCCCTAAATTTAAAACGGCGACATTGGCAACCAATTTCAATGTTAAAATAACCTAACCATACCTTCACTTTTAAGCATATTTTTGTTATTTTCGTCAAAAAACGAAAGCTGTATTTTTTTCTCAAAGTAAAACAGATTGTGGGTGTTGATTGCTAAGGTTTTTTTGCAATATCTCTTTTGTAACTGAGTAAAAAATCTACAAAGTTTACTATTTATGTAATTCGTTTATGAAAAGAATAAAACCGTTTTTGAAAAAGTCTTCAGCAATCAACATTCGCATATGACAATACTTCAAAATGAAACCAATTTTTCCAATTTATTCCTCGAATTAACGGAAAAAATTACTTATTCTGTAGCATTGCTCTTATAGGAATCAGATTCAATATGTCGGACAGGGAATCCTCTCCTTAAGGGTCTGCTGTATTGGTGGTCATCTTGGATTTTTATCCCATAAGAGCAATGTTAAATTTCAAACCATTTATTTCGTTTATTTTTTATCATAAAATTGTTTGCAAGGTCTCATTTTAAGCACGGTCACATTACGCATCCGTCTTGCAATTTACATTTTTTTAAATGTTTTTGATTTTGACATTTTGTAAGTACAAAATTTGAATTTTTTCCTAACACAATAAAAAATTAATAATGAAAAATAATTTGCAAGCCGGATCCGAAATTTTATAAAGAATATTCAGTTTTTTTTTCCAACACTCAATTACAAAAGATAGACTTATGAAATGGTTTGAAATGAGGCAATGTCAGCGCAAGAAATTGCACTGTTTAGATAGGGATATAGTGAGAGGCGTTTGCGTTCCGGTGGATTTCTCGTTTACTGAAGCAGACCCTTAATGTAGGCCTACTGAAATCTCAAGGAAATGTTTCCAAATGTAATTTACTTTACTATAAATTTGTACTATATACATATTAATTATGCTTTCGAAAAAATATAAGTACTTTTCACTTGTTTTACTTATTAAGTTTTACTATGCATAAAAACATGTAAAACATAAAAACCTACAAAGAGCTTTCATGTTTTTCGGGATTTAAATAATTGATATAACTAAAAAAATAATACTTCATAGTTCAAGTTTTGATTATGTATATTATCTAAATATTTAAGTTTGGTGTTCAGATTACAACATCGATCTTGAGTGATGGGCTGCCAGACTTCGGTTCACCTCTCCTTTACTCCGATGTAACAACGAATGGCAGGTGAAATTAATTACCACAAGTACAGTTTGAGTTACCCTGTAGCCCTATGAAGATGAATCTGCAGCCGCCTCTCTTCTGGTGCAGTGAACACTCCTGCGATGCCATTTTCTGTTCCGAATTTGCCCATTACAGTCATTGCATTACAAGATGAAAGGAAAATGTGTTTCATTTCATTTAATAGTAAATTAAATGTATACATGAAACGTATTAGACAAAAAGTAGAAATAAAATTAAAATGTCCATCAAAATTCTAATTTTTATTAACGGACTTAAATATTTTTCCGAGTGAAAACTATGAATGATTAAAGTGTTTCCTTTAATTAAGTATTTAAAAATCAGATATTTATTATTGGGTCTTTTCTGTTATATCCCCGCATTTACAAACTAGTTTCTATAGAATGAGGATTAATCGGGATAGAACTACATTTGTGAAATATAATATTTACTCACCATTTAAACGTATAATTGTAGGGGAAAATATAATAAACAATTTTTAATCATGCACAACTTTACTATTCGACTCTAGGCTAACCTATGGCAACAAAAATGAAAAAATAATTTTAAAAATACCTAAAAGGTTCTAACCTAACCTATTTAGTCACAGTATGTTTACCTGTATTCAACATGTAACAGTAAAATGTAAAACAACGTCGATCGTTGTCTGCAAAAATATTAGGCTAGAGTCGAATAGTAAAGTTACGCGTTTGCAATAGTTTGTAAATGCGTTGATATAACAGAAAAGACCCTTATTATTGAGTTGTTGATTTGTTCCAGAAACGATTTGTTTATGAACTTTATTTGAATGAATCTATCACGTAGGATCTGTGGTGAAGAACTTTCTCCACGTGTTAGGTTCGTCAAAATACGTTTAAAATATAAATCGTTTCTGAAATAAATGTTCGAACTAAACTGGAGTCAATGATAAATATGAATTTTTATGAACATATTTAAATGACACCTTAATAATTAATTATGACTTTGTAAAAGGTTTAATTTTGTAAAAGTCGTTATATTGAAAAGTAACATCTTCCGTCGGAAAGAAGTTCCTTTGTATTACGCCGCTTGCGGTAGGAGTCGACAAATAGAAAATGTAACGCGAAACGAAAAACCGATATCGAATTGGTTGCTAGTTGCTATGGTAATTAATGTAAATACTTTCAAGAAACATGTGTTTTGGTTCAATTGAAATTGGGAGACGTTCGGTTCCGTCCGGCGTAGTTCGGATATTGTCGTCAAGCGCTGGTATTAACAATTAATTTATTAAAAGTGAGTTAAGGGGAGCTCTGCGCCTTATCTTTCACCTTGCTTATGAAAGTACACTTTTCTCAGAAACCAGAACAGCTATCTTCATGTTTTTTTTCTTTGGAACTGTGTCTCTTGGTGGTTTTATTGAACTAAAAATATTTGCGTTTTATAGGTTCCACATACTTACTGTAGGGCCAAAAATAAACACAAAAAAATTCAGCTCAGAAAACAGCTAAAAACGAACACATAAACTAATAATCATGATTTATTATAATGCAATAGCACCTGAACATATTTTTTTTTATTATTAAAAATACTTACCGATACGTAAACAATTTTCAAATATACTGTTGGAAAGAGAAATGTTTAAACTTTGCATTAGTACAATAACAATTTATTTTCGATTTTTGCGCGCAGAGCCCCTTTTTTAAATTATCTGATTATTGCAATTTTGTAATGTAGATTCAAGAAATGGAAAGTATGTGTGATATAAACTTAGAAATGTAAGTTAATATAATTCTAACTTATAAATAATTCAATACCAATAAAATTTTGGTTCATCAGTCCAGGCCTAACCTAAAAGAAAATGCCTAACCTAGGATTTGAAGAAAAGGCGTGATGAACTTCGTTCCTGACGGGGGTCCCACGACCCCACACATTTTTCACTCTAAAAAGTAATATATGTCTGGTAAAAATTGTTTGTGTAGTTAATCTTTAGAAACAATTTATCCACTTTGCAATATTTTATTTCACATTCAGATATAGACCTACATTTATTTTATTTAAGCATATTTTGCTGTGAATTTTAATTGCATGCATTTTCCTTGATTTTTTGTCTCAGTATCTCTAATGTTTGGTTATACTGAGCCACAATTAATCTAAAGTAAAGTGTCTGTATAGTTGCTCCTTTAAAAGTTTCCTATTCACCAACCTACTGAAACAATATCCTTGTTCAAGATCGAACCATGTATTGTGGAACCATTTACAATAGTTTCGATTGTTGTATAGCCACACACAAATATATCACCATCTCCTGCAAACGTTCCAAAAAATAATAGGCTTACTATGTACTCTGGCTGCAAAATACATACCTGCATTATCGAATTTTTTCCAGACAAACCATTGCTCGGACGAAATAAATACATATGACCTTTTTTGTTTAAAAATACCTCCCCTATACGGTGGTATTTTTTATTTTCCTCTATCTTCATCCCAGCTCGAAATATTAAGGATAATAGAAAAAAAAATGATAATCGATTTTTTTTTCGACTTTGGGAAATCGATAGACTGGTAAACTTTTGTTATGTTAATCTACATACTTTAATGTATTTATAAAAAAAATTCAGCCATATTGCAAATTACTGGAACTTTTGGTCTAAATTTACCTCTACCGACTGGCCTACTAATATTTTCATTAGCAGCTGATTTCAACATTTAAAACAATTATTTGTATTTCTAACTTTTTAGGTTAGGTTTTTGTTTAAGTACCTGAGCCTTACTGGTTCATTTAACATTTATTATAGCTGCTGGTGTAAAATATACGAAATAATTTGATTTTGACATTTAACATTGTTTACAGATACCTTTGAGGCCATTATTAATCCTTTATGACTTTATTATTATTAAAAAAAAAAAAAAAACATATGTGTGTAGAAGGTTCCAACGAGGTTGGCGTGCGGAGCCCGCAGGGGTCTCCCCTAGATTACTATAAGAATCCTAAATTAGTTGGAACTGTAAGTTACTTATTAAATGTTTAAACTCTGTCATGCGCACAAATATAAATACATCACACACATACATTTTTTGTCTTTTGCGTGCACGCAAATCAATCTGAGATCAGAAATGGGAAGACAAACTAAGGCCAGGGACACACGGGCCGGCGGAACCGCCGGCCGGTTTTTCCGCCGGATCCGGCGAAGTAGAAGTACATTGAAAGGCATGAGTCAGGACACACTGCGCCCGGACGGCGAAACGGCCGAACCGGCGCCAAAAGCGACCGGCGGTTCCACCGGGTATTCTCTACTTTGCCGGTCAGGCTGTTTAGCCGGTCCACCCCTCCAGCAGTGACTTTTGGTATTGTTGAAGGTGTTGGTGGGAATTTCCCTGATTTGTATTGGCAACATTGCCCTTCAGTCGTCGCTCAACCCTCGGAATTTGGTTGTGTTGTGTTAAATAGTGTCCGAGCGTGTAGTCATGTCTACGGATATAGATATTGATTTATTGATAAGTTTAGTTCATGAAAGACCTGAACTATGGGACAGATCTTTGGAGTTATACAAGGACAAGAACACAGCACGGCTAATTTCTTCCGTCTTGACAGTTTCATTTCTTTCTCACAACTGAAGAGACTTTAATAATAATAATAATAAGACTTTTAATAATACATTTACTGCGCAATCCGGCCGTTTACCCGGATCAGTGTGTTCACTCTTTTACATTTCGCCGGATCCGGCGAAAAAACCGGCCGGCGATTCCGCCGGCCCGTGTGTCCCTGGCCTAAGGGGTGATATAGGGTTCGGAGGAAGCTCAGTTGCTTATATTATTTCAAGGTCCCAAAAATGTTTGACCCTCATTGCCTGCAGCGATAAATTTTGGCTAATGCAATTGGAATTAAATCAGAACAGGTTAAATAAAGAACTTGTGTATTATAAATACAAAGGAAATCATTATTATTAAGTAATTACACCTGCAGACGAGATGGAGTTTACAGCACAGTCACAATAACCGTTGACACAACCTGTGTTGTCAACCGAGCCGACAAATACCCAACAAATTATCCTGCAGGTCCATATCTGTATTTGCGTGGAAAACCATGTTGCGCAGAAACCGTTGCGGCCCGTTTCTTCTCCTGCACATTAACAAAAACAACATTAGTTAGTTAATAAGTTGCTGACAAAAATTTGCTGTTAGTTCAACTAGCCATGCACTATCACCAGACGAATATACAGCGATTGAAAAAAGACATTAGATCTGTATAACAAAGTGCTCATGTGCACTAAACATTTTGTTTGGTCAAATAATTGATTTGACTTTTTCCTTCAAAAATATTTTATGTACTGTTTTAAAATATTTATCTCTTGTGTAATTTGAATTACAATCACTCCCTGTACAGGCTTAATTGTTCTCAGGGCGTTAGTATCTTTTTATGTTTGGATCTTAAGGATGAGCTTACAGACTTTATAAGGATGTCGAGAAGACCCAAAGGATAAATTAGCAGGTGTTAATTAGTTCAAATCTCTTTATTGAACCCAAAATTACAAACCTCTTAATAGCTTGATTGACAAGGGAAACTCTCTATCAGGGGTCCATAATCTAGCCAGCACCACACTCTGCGGGATTATGATTTTACTCTCCGAGACAATACTACCCCCGCTCCCTCCCGCTGCAGCTTCCCATTACTGGCTCTGCAGAGTCTGCCACATCTGGTAATCCATTAAATAAATATCCTTGGTAACTAGACTCGTCATTTTGAACACCGCATTTTGCACGGACTAAAGATCCTACACTCAGTAAGCTCACTACCATTCTAAAAAGTGTTACGCGAAAATTCGTAAATTATTAACAAACAGTCCTAAACTTCACGTGACATTCAACCACAACTGAGTTCTGTAGCCAAGTTAAAGGCGAGGAAGGACGAAGGGGAAAGTGTCGTCTTCTTCCTGCGCAGTAGTCTTAAATGTGACAACCAGCTTGCTCGTTATTGAATCAAAAGAGTTAGTTACACTTTTCTATTCAATAAAATAATATCAGTTGTGTAGATTATCTTGAATCTGTGGTAAACTTAGTTTCTATTAGTACCAGCATTAAGGGTAAAAATTCGATAAAAATATTTTAAAACTGCACACATGATAATTTTAATATAATGTTAAATGATAAACAGCTATGAAGTCTTTTAAATAATAATTACTAGTGGACCCGGCAATGCTTCGCTATTGCTATTGCTTGATTTATCTAACCTAAAATTATATTCAGTTTTTGATACAAATCAGTTGTTGATCAAAATCAGCTGTTGATCAAAATCAGCTGTTTTAAGCTTTTCATACGAACAGCTGTTTTTTGTGCCCCTGATAAAATCAAAAGAAATCTTTCTTCTTCTTCCTTAAGATTGACCTTCCATAAGATTAACATTGAAACTTTGAGGGCTACTGGGGCGTATCCCTGAGGACCGATGTAAATTATAATGGGATTCTGCTCATCTACAGGACACTACCTTTCTAACAGTATGCGCGAATTTCTCCTACGATGCACACAAGCTGAGAAAAAAGGACGACAAGTTTTGTGCTTGCCTATTAATATATAGATAACTCACTTACTACGCGAATTGATAATCTTTACTTATGGAAGATAATAACTTAGGGCGTTACATTAGAACTATTCCAGAGACACTTAATTTAATACAGAAGCCGCATTAAATAAACAAGGGCTGGAATTTTTCCACAAACGCTAATTTGGATTCTTTGTTACGCTTAAGATAGGCTACTATTGTATGTAAAACCATTGCAATTTATGTATTTCAAAATTACAATAACATTTTCATAGAAGTTGATCATAGACACTTGACGCGTTGTCCAAATTTTTGTAGGATAAGAACTAACAAATTAATAAAAATCACTAACGTACATGATATAGCAGACACATAGCAATGACTACACATAGCAATGTCAATTGATATGTAGTCATTGCACATAGTTCACTCAAGCTAAGTCCGGTTAAAAATTATAAAACATTTAGTTTCAAAAGGCAACCAATGGCTCAATAAACGCTGCCTGCCCAACGCTACATCTACCATCTTTTCTATATCTACACTCAATTCCACGTTCACCGTGCAGTACAGGTCTTACGGGAGATAGACATGCTACTACCGTTACTGGGAACATCACGTTTATTGTCATGCGGGTTACGTTAATTGTCCAAGCAATGCATGGGAGTTGATGTTTTTTAGTTGGCTAGTATCCCTGAGATTATGTCGTTTGGATACATGGCTTATGGGCTCTCTGTACTGCACGGTGCACGTGGAATCGAGTGTAGTTAAAGGTAACAATCTTATCGTCCCTCTTTGTCTGATCCGTGACGAACCTGGTGTTTGTTTTAAATTCTATAGTTCCGTTTAGTACTGGAATATAAAATATTTACGACTTTTAGCAGAAATTATCAAAGGTTGAGAGAACCTCAGTTACTAATTTATCATAATTTTTTAGCATTACACAATATTTAATACAATCAGTTTTATTCCCACTTGTATTGTCCATTTACCAGGTTAGACCCATTGGGTCAATTTTGTTACTTAGTGTTTTTTACTGTTGTAATTTATGAAAACATTTTATTAAATGAAATACAAATTATTTAAAAAAATGCAATTCTGGGCAATTACCACATATTTAAACGAGCTGAAATTGATCATTCTGTAATTAAAATGTACAGCTTTAAATTTGTTTCAGTTTAACAAACCTTTGTGTACCAACTCCAGAACACAATTTACAGAATACAGAATTGAATTTCGACTCGAACACCCTATACGACACAGCGGTAAGAATCCAGGAAGCCCGCGGCAAATAGTTTTAAGTGCATTACAGCATTGTATTTGGATAATAGAACTCCGATCCAATGCAATATTTGATTCCACTGGAAATTCGACGATAGTGGCGCTATCTATTGGGGAAACGACGGAAGCGGTGTGAAGCACCAATGCTACTAATGATCTCTCCCTAGCGCTACCTCGCGGCGCGATCATGCACTATTTTCCCGACAACCTTTTTTTTCGGCACACAGTCCCCGTATGCTTGCATAATCTATTTTATTATTCATGATCTTGATCTATGATTACAGATAACAGACCGACATAAGGTTTCCTACTAGCTGTGTTTTTACGCGTTTACGTTTTTTATCTTAATGTTTGGACAATCTCTACTAAAAGAGTTAATTTGTGATGATAAGAATACACATCAAAAGAAGGAACAAGTAAATCATCGGCGATCGGCGTATAAATAAAAGGTTCTAAACCTTATTGTATAAAATTAGCGACCTGGGTACTAAGAAAAATGAATTTATTATCCAGAACAGTTTTCTCCGACCCATACAGTTTTTTTGCGCCCCTACTTATCGAATTTCCATAGGAAAGACTCTTATGGTGAGACTTAAGGCCGGGAGCTGCCAATGAGCACCGATCATGGTCCCCAGAACACATTTTGAGGTGTCATTAAAATTTGTATTAAATAGTAAAATTTGTTAGACAAAATCCAACAACCGGAAACAAGTTTGTAACCGGAAGTAACAATTTTTTGGGATTTTCTTACTAGAATTAAACGTTTTGTTGTTTTTTCTAAAAAATATATACAGGATATTATGTTGCACATTTTTACTCGACCTTAGAGCCCGTCTGGTACTCCCAAAATTGATCAAAACGTAATTGACCATAAAAAGCTGGTTTGTCAGCAGAGAGCGAAGCGAAGCAGTCCATAATCCGAGGCCGCATGGTCGAGGTGCGAACTCGCCAAGTGAGTGTTTCCAGTACAGTAGGGAATATATGTGAAGAAGCGATTCGCGCAGGTAGGGATGTGAGTGTGTTATGTGTGGCGGGGTGGGGATTTGACTGCTGAATACACTACTACCCATTCTGTTCTTTACTGCCAGAGCGCCGCTCATGGCTTACTGTGTCACTGACACTATTTGTGGACTTTCATAATTACATGTTTATTAAACTTATTACTACAACGTAAATTACATTACAATGTATTAATTAAATAACGTTAAAATACCTTAAGTTAGAATAGATTTTAATTAAGATAACGTTAGAATAGATTAATTAAGATAACGTAAGAATACGTATTAGCTGACTGGTATTAGCTATGTTATTTTTTCAAGAAATAGCATGCATTACAAAATATTGTTGACTATACCTCGTGTACTGAGTTGCATGTTTTCAGATTTTTCATAGCGCACATTATTTAAACAATTTTTTCCTCTATTATTAATTACAAATTTTGTTTAAATGAGTAAAATTTATTCAGTTTGTGCTCTTTTGAGTGGTACTATTTTGATTATGATTAAAAAATGGTATGACCCTGTTATTTGAATCTAAATTAAAGCAATGTTTTTAGGAAAGGCAGTGCACTAGATAACGCGACTAACCTATATCACCGACTGACTCGCTACGCTGACCTCCACGCTGTTAGCGCATGAGCCGAGGCTGGAGGCTGATGTGCAAACAAATGAAGAACAATATGAAATATTAACCAAACATACAACATCTTCTATCAAATATACACAAAATTTTACATTAGATACTGTAGTTCGAATATAGTAAGTTGTAATTACTTTCAATAAGAAAAAAAGTGAAACAATAAAAACTCAGAGGTATATAAAACACTTGTTTTGGGGCAACAAAAGCATAAAATAATAATACGAATAAAAAATAAAAAAGAATTCTACTAATATATTTGGTACACGTATGCAACTATTCAGCAGATTTGTGAGTAGACCAATTTCTTAAATACAGTGTTGGTTGAAACCCTAAAACATGTAGGCTAAACTTAATTTTTGAAATTCGCTCAACTCACGACAAAGTTCAGCTGCGTGGTCGAATTATTATAATTGTTGTAAAATACCTTCCAAGATAAAATACCTTCCTTTGTCAATTATCTCTCTTCTTATATGAGAAACATAAAGAATAAATATTTAAGAAAGTTAAATTTTAATACATCCAAAACCTTAATTAAAAGATAAAAAGAGATTTTTTTTCAACAGAATAAAAAGTAACTGTCTATTTTTACAACAAACGTAGAGGCAAAAAAATACTTAATTGCAAGTAATTCAAATTAATTTACTAAACAATTCGTATCATGTATTTATTTTTACTTTTCATCTGTCGTAATTGTTTGTACACTTGCTGTTTCGGCGTACCCTTTTGCCTATGCCACCTTACGGCGGTTATTGTCCATTTACAGTTTAGTTGATAGAATGGGCATTGACTTCCCATGCTATTATAACGGAGATTTTACGCTAGTAGCCCGCATGAAAACATCAACCTCATAAAACTCATTTAAACTAGTTATTAGGAATATGTTTCCCTTGATATTGTTTTTTTTTATTGATATTTATATTTTCAAGAATAATTTGTATTAATGTGGAACATTAATACAAAGTGATAAAATAGTTGCTTTATTTACATTTATTTTTATGGAAGAGCTGTTTTTTTTTTAGGAAAGTAAATGATTGAATATTGTACAGCAATAACTGAATAATAATATAATAACTGTAGAAAAAATCTTTAAATTCAAAATTCATCTTGATGTTTTGTTATCAAAATGAATTAGGGTTTGAGAAAAATAAGCATAACTTTAGTTTAGTGCTTATTGGTGCTGTAATATCTATAATTCTAAATTCTGATGTATAGTACTGAAATAATTATTTGAAGAGTATCATTTTATTTGGGAGAACATATTTGCTTTCAGAAAACAATTTTAACAATTTGTTAGAATTGAAATAGCACAGCAACACGCGTTAGAATAAAACTAATGTAATGTTAGTTTTTTGTAGTTTAAACTTCATAACCTAGGTTTACTTAAATGTGAGGTAAGTTACTGAAATGAAGAAATTTGGATCTTGAATTAATCACAGAGACAAGGATTTTCATAATTCAATGGGGTAGTGAATAGGAACCGATGTAGTTAGGTCAGGTAGTAGCGTGGCAAGTCTCCATAAAGCCCATGCTATCACATAAACTGTAAACGGACAATAGTTACGGCCCTGGCAGTTCTTTTTGTTTGTTAAAAGCATTGCGGCTGTACAGTTGAATCGATATAGAAACTGCTACACAACAGTATTTTATATTTTTTGAAAACATTTTTTAGAAAATTTTCTGCATATAGTAGCACATCATTTCATTTACATTCAAAAAATAAAAAACTTAAATTAATTTAAAACGCAAATTTGTAAAAATCTAAAAACTGTTTTCTAAAGCGATGAAATATTGTTAATCGAAAAAAAAATACTTACTCTTTTGGTAATCTCGATCTGAAGACTGGCCTCTAGCTATATGTACAATACAGAGTGCTAGTATACAGCACCAAATATAGAGTCTATTACAACGCATGGCGTAGGTAGAGCAGTGTGCTGAATGTCGGTCATGTTGTTTGGCTGTTGGTCAAGTCCTACATTTTGTAATTAGAATCTTGCTGTTAATATTCTAACGGGATCGACTGAACAAACTATTTCTGAAGATTTACTTTTTAAATACAAACGTTTGCTAATAAAATTATTTCGTAAAAGAGTAGTGTTGATGCCGTCCGCTTTCATTCACTTTCTGAGTGCGTATTTTGTATACTAGCTGACCCGTGCGAATATTTCACAAGTTAGGAGTACTTACCTGATTTAATACGTTGATTTAGTTCAGTTAATTACGTTTATTTATTTACATAGGTTTATAAATAACAGTTCATAACATTTGCATTTAGAATGTAAACAATCAAATTAACAGCTGTTATGTTGGTTAAACAGATTGTTAATGGATGGCGCCTTTCATTAGGAACCATATGAAGTATAACATACAAGTATTTTTAATCAATAATCATTTTTGTAACGAAAACATGAATTTTTAAGCTGTTTGTATATTTTTCGTCAATAGCGGGGAACATAGGTTTAAAATTATGCTTGAATAATTAATTAATAACGAAGAATTAAGGGAGATATCGCTTAGCGACAAAAAAACATTTGAGAAATAATATAATATAAGAATTCAAACGACATATTACTTCAGTTAATCCACGAATCACTGTGAGGGTAGTTAATATAGAGTTAATTAGAAAAAATTTGAAGTAATTACAGAAAAAGTATAAGACTATAGCACCAGCTTCATGTCGCCAGCTCCCCCATAGCATGGACTCGTCATGTCGGATATCTTGGAATCACGCTTGACTCTAAATTAAAACTGCCCCGTCATCTCAAGCAAAAACTTTCAAGGGCTAGATCTGTCCGTGGTAGACTTCCAAGAGCCCTCTACCACTTCGTATCAGGTTGTCCATGTACAAAACATACATCAGACCGGTACTCATGTAGGCATCCCCAGCTTGGTATTTCCTTCTGGAGTTGCTTAGAAGAAAAAGTTGGACTCCCTTCAAAACAAAACTCTCCGTTGGATCACCAACTCCACATAGTACGAACGCAACTATCTCTCAAGGGCACAGAATCGCCACACTCGAAGACTTCATCTTAAAACTAACCTACACACTCAGGCACAGTGCCCAAGGTTCTCACCACACACATACAAAAAATCATCACAAATCCTGCACCTCCGCAGGACAAAAGAAAACGTTTCAGTTGAATTACTTGAAAACATCAAAAGATCGGGACTTTTGTTATCTATTGATTAAACATTGGGGCTTTCTGGAAAATTAACTGGCAAAAATCGAAAATAAGGCCGCTATTAGTATAAAGTGCTTACAAACAATATTCTAGTCGCGCTATATTATGCTATATCGTCATGGAAGATAACATAGGCGAGACTGCTCAAGGTTGACTACGCTCACTAAATTTGATGCATTTACTGGAATGGTATTGCACACCTTTCAATCTAACCCATCTAGAAACACCCTCTCTTATTTATTTTTTGTAAAAATGTGTTGTAACAAATGTAAGAACAAATAAATAATAATAACCTTTGAAAAATTGTGTAAAAACGTTTACAGCCAAAAACCTGTAAAGTTAAGTTTAGTTCAAGCTTTCTGCACAGTTAGTTGTCAATAGATTAAAATTTGTATAAATTGTCTAACCGTAGTACTTAGTGAGTATCGCAACAGTAAATGAGTAACATCTTGTATTCATAATATTAGCCCAGATACCTTCGAAAATGTAGTTTCACTCTTGCCTGTACTGATTCAACCGTAGAAATAATTATTAAACTTTTAACATAGCAAAGATGTACTTATTTCCAACTTTGTAATTTATTTCTTCTTAAATCACTGGGCATATTGATTGTGTATATGTATATATTTGTTTGTATTGCCTTCATTGTTGCATTGTAAAATTATCTCTTTTTAGAAAAAAAAACTTGCCACTTGAAAATCCTCGCAAGGATGTTTACAAATTATTTGTGTCGTTGAATCGGTTCTAGTTTTCAATTATTACACTAAGAAAAAGAACTAAGGCGGCCTCAATTAACACCTTAAACTGTAGACCTATCCTATTGGCTACAGTACTTGGCTGTGTGTTTTATCTCACTTTTATGGGCCGAAACGTTTTGGTGAGGGATTTGACATTGTTTTGTAGGATCATAAAGCGTAAAGTTACAGAAAAATAAATATATTTTCAAAAAAAAAAAATAGTTTGGTGTTCACTTAATGAGTATTCGAATAAAATTATTCATATGGAATTAATTATTATATTCCATATCATATTCCAATATTAGAAATAATGAAAACAAACGATGTTAAAACGTCGTGATAGTGATCTCAACTTTATTCTCAACCCATGTACCAACACTTCCCACTGTGTTCAACGGTCATTTATTGTATGTCCTTTATCGCCGATAGGTTTCATTTGTTTTATCTCATTTTGTAATTCAAGTAAAGCTAAGTCAAATACTTTTATGAAATTTACAATGATAATTTACAAGTATTAAGTTTAATTCTTTGATTTATTCTCTACAATTTCTTATCCTCTACACTTTCTTATTATTATATGCCATTTTTGCAAAGGATATATTCCTAAATTACTATTCAAAACAGGCCTAGTTTTGTTAGCAGTCTTGTAGTAGAAACATAAAAACTGGTGTTTTCAAAATGAGAAATTTTAAAATTGGTAAAGATTTGTATATAATTCTATTTAGAACTAAATTACGAAACTTTTTTACATTTATGAAAAAAATTACAATAATTTTTACTACTTTTTATGTAGGCCTAAAGTTGAACTTTTCCCTTTCGTTACTGAACATGCTAATAACTAATAAATGTTTCTTGATCTAATAACTTTGTTAATTTTACTTCTATCATTTTTTACTGGGATATATGAATTCTTTGAACCTTTATCTACAAAAAAGCTATGGAACACTTTTGAATTGGTTTAGAATAAAAGTATAAAAACATGGTTGAAATACAAAAACTTGGACGATTTTTAACAAATTTGAAGTTTACGGCCATTTTGTGAGCTTACCGTTAGAGATACGGAAAAAAATCAAGGATACAATTTTGTTGAAAATCAAATTTGCTACCTGCAAAATGTCATTAGTTTTTAGATTCGACTTACGGTTAAGCCACAAACTGGCTTTGGAAAAAAGCTTACACTGAGAGAAACGGTCCGGCCGCCATTTTTATTTTATTCAAGGGGTTAAAAATGAAAAATGGAAAAAAATCGTATATATACATGGCTCGGCCTAGGAATAAGGAACATTTATGCAAAAATCATCAAAATCGGTCAAGGCGTTTGGCCGTAATCGTGAGACAGACGCACAGACACACTGACACACAGACGAAATGCCGAACGGTCGAGTTAAAACGGAGACCACGCTTGCGCTCGGTCAATTAGACTTATGCGAGTTAGACTAATGAAGTCTGGAGAGAACAAGCAAACAGTAGGCCTACTCCAATAACTACGTTCATAGTCCAGGCAACGAAGGAAAAATAGTGGACAAAATTCTTGTCGAAGCCAATTTTGGCACAGTTGTAGGAGAATGTGTCCTTAACAACATACTAAAAGTACTGGTGGGTAGGAGTGAAGCTAATGCCCGGGGCCCACCAAAAGGTCCCTTTTTTCAGTTTTTTTGTTAATAACTTGAAAACTACTGCCTCTAGTGAAAACATGTCCACATACTAAATTAATGTACACTAAATTCTCTACTAAAAATGTCTTTAAAATTTGTTTTACCTAGGATCAATAATTAGGGAGATATGGATGGGGGAGGGGGGTGAAAAATTATCGAAACATTGGTTTTTATTCTTAAAAATGAAGTGTTTATTGTTCAAAATTAACCTACAAGTGCTGAGTATTTCACTCTTAAGTGCTAAGCATTTTAGGGTACCGTACATATATATATTTTCAAAAATATAAAATATATACAAATTTGGGTTTATATAAGACATATTATACAGGGCGGGTGAAAAGTCTGAGAACGGCTTAATATTTTGTAAATAGGAAAGTTTGAAGGTAGATGGGACTGAGGAACCTACTCTATGTAAAAATACAATTTCATTAAGATGTCAAACATTTGGTCCGCCATCTTGGATCCGCCATTTTCAATGTAACTTTTTTAAATAGGAAAGTGGTCATGTGATACATTATTTCAATGTAGAATTGTAACACAAAATTAATGGTGGAAACCGCACATCCATATTTCAAACCGTTCTGAGAATTTATGTATATTGAAACATATCATTTAATGGAAACATGAAATAAACTACAACCTGGTAATTAAACTTCTTACCTATCAAATTTTAATGTTGAATGTAATTAAACATTATCATAAGGTATTAATTTAATGTTCATCAATTTTAACAATTATTTATTGTACCATAATTTTCACATTTAGTTTGGTGTTGCTTTTTGCATGTGTATTGAACATTTAATTTTCATGAGTAGAGATTTTTAATGTACTTTATTTTTAATTGATTATTATTTTTCTTCATTATTGTTAAAATTCTAAAAACCAGTCTATTTTATTCTGTGGTTGATGGTTGGATAGTGTATTTGGGGGGGGGGGGGGGGGGGGGGGGTGGGGGGGGGGGGGTTGTGGGGG
>JAGFPH010003909.1:112590-134762 GCA_018207615.1 Philaenus spumarius | reverse complement strand
AGTTCATGCCTAAACTATTCAGTTGTTTCTTATACACATTTAAATCCGCATAAAGAATTCTTCAAAGACAATAAATATTTTGATTGTTTGATTTTTAAAATATATTAATATTCAATTTCTTAATCACAATAAATATTGCGTAAAATCAGTTTACTAGAAAAGAAAAAGCAATTTTTACTAATAAAAGTGACTATGCAAAAGTGACTATACAAGTAAAGTAAGTAAATACAATACCTTCCGATAAATTCTTTCAGTTCAGTTCCTGATTACGTTTGCTTGACTTAACCTAACTGCTTCTGTTATTTTGTCCTTGCTGTACATAGGTTCGTTAAGTCCTTTGTTTCCTTTTGTTAAACTTTTCTGATTTCAGTTTATTCTTTTAAAGTGTCGTTTAGTTGTATACCTTTTATCTTTTTATAGTGAATTCTGACTCTTGAATACAGTTTAAAACGATATAAATTTAAGCTGCCTTAAGATTTTCGTCTACCAACTTTATGTTTTAATTACATGGTATTATTGGTATACATTATTTTGCCCTAATATCAATTTTATTTGGTTTCCTTTTGAGCTGCAGATAAAAAGAATAATATATGTTTTATTTTTCCTAAAAAACGTATATTTTAATTCGTCTACATTTTCTGTAAAAGTATTGGAAGTTAAACGTTTAAAATTAAGACAGTTGAAACTGTACGAACAACTTTATTTTTTTTACACGTTGCTTAAAAGTGCGTATGCTAATTCCGATCCCAAGATCTCATCTCCTTGCACAGTTACAAAATGGCAGATTATCTGGAAAAAACACATTTTCCGGCTTCCGTTTATAGGAACTTGTTTCGTTATTTTGATGAGAAATATACGTCTGTGAAGTACTACTCATTGCTTTCGAACACCCTAGGCTACCCAGAAGCCTATCAATAAACTATTGTATTATATTTGTTATTTGGGTCATTCTCCAAAAACGGGACACTTTATGTTACCATTATTTAAAACCCCAAACAAAATTTCTTAATAATTTTACTATAAGAATGTGAACAGCATTAAATTATATGTTACAACATTCGTCTAATTTAAACACAATTGGACCTTTATAATAAGCCACTACTTTATTTAACAATAATCAGACCAATTTGGACATACGGAGTAGAACTGTGGGGATGTACCAAAAAAATCTAATCAACTGTTTGTACAAAGAAGCCAAAATAGTATAATTCGTGCAATTACCAACGCAAAATGGTATCAGCGTAATGAAAACCTACATTCGGACTTAAATCTGAAATCAGTAGTGGAAGCTTTATAGCTACTGGACACGGAACTGTGTATAAGAAGACTTTGCCGGCTGAAGCCACAGGATCTACTACCTCATTATTGAATTTTTAGATACCTAGTAAGGTTTACGTAGCTAGAACTTAGATTGTGATTTAGGCTTCAATACATGTGTCTCGCTTTCTTGTATATGTATTACTTATTTAAGCAGTAGCTTAAGATTGCAATATTCTAGTATGTCAAAATAAATATAAAAAATAAACCTGTAAAAAAATCTAATTTAATAATTAATGAAATTCTACTTTAGTTTTACAAAGTTAATAAACGGTATCAGTTAACTGACACAAACTTTCTCCCAACTTACTGTAGTCAAAATAATATTGTTTTTAATCATTTTATTTACTCCTTTTTAGAACAAAACAAAAAAATAATATTCCACCTACGTCAATCGTATAAAAAAATATTGTCCCAGGCGGGATTCGATCGCGCGACCTTTGAATTACTGGCCGTGCTCGCTACCGTGGTGCTACCCCGTGCGGCCGCCGCCACGATGCTAGATTGACAACACAAACTTGTTTATTTTTAAACATTTCCCCATAATTATAAAACGCCGAAGTTTTGATAAAAGTGGGTGGTGTCATTTTGTTTGGCATCTTAAGCACTATAAATACTGAAAATTTGATCAAAATCGTTAGAGCCGTTTTTGAGAAATTTGCATTTTTGTCGTTTTTTATGGGTTTTTAAGGGTAAATTACCCTTAAAAATTAAAAATTCCAAAAAATAAAAAAACGCCTGGAGATATTAGGGTTTAGTACCTACATACCAAATTTCATGAAAATCGGACCTCTCTGGTCGTGTATACATACAGACAGACTCACAGACAGACACCACTCTAAAAACACTTTTTTGGGTTCAGGGAGCACCAAAACAAAAAATTCCACCAAAAATATTTTTGGGTTCAGGGAGCACCAACACAAATAATTTCACTAAACAATTTTTTGGGGTTCTGGGAGCACCAAAACAGATAATTCAACTGAAAATTCAAATTCGAACATTTTTACGAAAACAATACTTTCTCCATATACTACGTATAGGGTGGAGAAAGTAAAAATACTCCAAAAACCATCTCCGTGGCATGATACCAACTGATTCGCAATGAAAAGAAGTAAATTTGTATAATTTTTTATTAAATTATTATAATCATTTTATATAATAAAGAAAATATATAGTAATAATTTACGCTTAGTATAAATATAACAGTACATTTAATGGCCAACATAGTTTTATTTTATACATCAAAATAGCACGGCGTTTAGCATCAACTCCATAGGAAAGAGCTATTTCTCATAAGTACTAAAACTGGGCAGGTTTTAAAGCTGGTAGTCATATTCAGGTAGAAACAGACATTTTTTTCAACAATTAGATTTTTTAATTACAGTTATCTTGATGCTTCTTAAAACCAAATATTAGACGAGTACATTTATTATCTATCAACTTCATTTTGTTACAAATGTCTTATATTTATGTGATTTTTTTAATCCAAGATTGATTGTCTAAAGCATTTTCGGTACATATGCATAATTTTAACTGTAATCTCTCTAGCCTTATAAGTAGTATTTAAAACTACATGCCTTTTTTGAAACCTTGGAGACGAAGCTATTTAAACCAAATACAATAAAATTATTACTGCAAATATAGCTTACAGTATAAATAGTTTAATAAATATTCAGTAAATAGTAAACACTATGTTAATTTTTTTTTTTTTTTTAGAATGTTTAGTCAACTCGGGGGCTACTTCAATTAGAGAGTTGATTCATGTTTTTAAATTCATTTAGAAACAATAAAAATAAATTTAAAAAGCAAATAAGTGAAAACTGTTATAATATAAATCGTTGGTTGTATTGATGTAATCCGAAATTTAATAATTATTTTTATCTTGTCCCATTAAAAATTGAAATCTAAAAAATAACATAAACATGATTGTCTATAGTCAAATAATAATAACATAATTTTGGGTTAGGCCTATACTGAACCAACACACGTTCATTTAAAGCATTTACATTCATTACCATAGTAAATAGCAAGCAAATTAGAAAATTTAGACATTTACAAAAAAATGGTAAAGACTATGTCCATGGTAGAGCTGTCACCAAGCACATTATTAACACAACTTACAAAATGAGGAAGCAGAATGTCCATTTCATCGGCGCGTGTCGTGACTAAATTAACCCATACAGTTATACATACAGTTAAATACATACATAATTTGAATCAACCCATATATATTCATATATATTTTCTTATTTTGTATGTGTGATACAGCCTTAAACTGCACGCATACAATAGGTACGGTGCGCGAGATTTCATTCGAATACCCACGCAAAAAGTGCCAAAAGCTAAAACATATAATATTTCTGAACTGAAAGTATTCCTTTTTTGGGGAATGGCCCATTTAATTTCAAGAAACAATTTTGTTTTTTCGTAATAAACACTAAACATTCTTTTAGAAAAACAAATTAATTAATAGGAGTAATCTACTAAGGATATTATTATTTCTAACCTTTTCCCATCATCTCTGAAAGTGTAAACTTATATTTCTGACCACGTTCCATGGTAATACACAGAGCTATACGTCAAAATGTAATTTCCCCTTATTATGAAGTTAAGTTTACTTGTGGTCATAAAGTGAAATTTATATACAGAAGGCTGAACACCATTTGTCCGTTTCACCTGAGAGATAACAGCTGACAAGTTATTTGAGTCTGTGTATTTCTCCGGGTGATTTAAATGCGTTATTTTTTTATTTCATTAAAATAAATTGTTTCAAAACGTAATACTAAAAACAGACCCAACAATTCTTCCATTTTACCTGTTGTGTAAGTACAAATACTGGCATAAACGACTTCTGTCTAAGCTTTTTAAATTCAAACCATTATTCAAATTAATATATACACATACATATCTAGAATTATTATTGACCTCATTCCTTTTAAAAGTGGGTTAGTGTAATATTTCAACTTCTATCTTGTGTAAAACTGTCATAAAGTCCATATTTTATGTGACTACCTTGAATCAGTTCGATTTTACTTTCTTACTATGCTATAGTATAGAGAAAGTATAGTGATCGCAAAAAAAATCGATGTTGAGATTTTTGTGGAAATATCCGTTTTGAGAAACCTGAGTCCAAAAAATTGGTTTTTACAAAATGTCTGTATGTATGTATGTATGTTTTGTATGTATACAAAGCTAGAGCGAATCCTATTCGATCGATTTCAAACAAATTTGCACCAGACATGCTAAGTAGACTTGTATAGATGCACGAAAAACGGTTTTGAAACATTTTGAAAAACAACTCCCTTTTTGGCAATAAAACCCCCAAAATATCTATTATTATTTTTTTATAAAAAAACGGCTCTAACGATTTTGATAAAAATTTTCTTATTTGTAGCCTTTAATGTACCCTATCATATGCAAAAAAACCGCATCTTTCAAAAAATTCTCATTTAGCTAATAATAATAACAGATTTTATGGTTTTTTGGCCATAAAGGGGGTGGTTTTTCAAAAATTTTCAAAACCTTTTTTCGTGCATCTATACAGGCCTAATTGACATGTTTAGTGCAAATTTGTTCGAAATCGATCGAATAGTGTTATCTCTAGCTAATAATAATAATATTATTATTTAATGTCCTAGTTTAAAATCACCTCTCCTACCCCTCCTACAATTATGAAGTCACTGTGAATCTGTTTAATAATTTAAATATGTTTGTGAAAAATTATGTACCAGTTTTTGGTACCGTTTATTTATGTTATATTACCCTAAAAGAGGTGGTTGAATGGAGAGAAAAAAAAATTAAGGCTGTCGGTTTGAAAAGGTGTAGAGTGCTTCTAAGTCGAGACATTTACTGGTAGCTAAATTTAATGGTCTAGGTACACCTAAATGTAGGTATGCCAATATATAAGGTTGTAGTGATAAGGTGTACCTATTTGGCCTTTAAGTGTAATACATAAGCTTATTTTAAACAATATTTTCGCTACTTCATTAAATGTTGTTCATATTTACCTCTGTGCTGTGTAAAACTTTAAACGGATTTCCGTTAAAAAATTCTTTAAATTCACTATCCTTTTATAATGACCCGTACGGCGTTGCCCGTGGTGGTTGGTATTTTCAGTATTTTAACGTAATTGTATTATTTTTAAGTGTTCAGTCAGTGAGTGGTATTTTTCTTTTATATATATAGATCTTAAATAATAAAAGCACTAATGTCATGATAATAAAAGATCTGAAATTATGATTTTAGTAACTTTAATCCCCCTAAACCCCCCTAAAATTTCGAATTTTTTCAAACCCTTTCTTAGTGAGCACCTATGGCCCTAGAGGAAGCTACATACCAAATTTAATTTCAATCCGTTCTGTAGTTTTTGAGAAATCGTGATGAGTGAGAGAGTGGTATTTATTTAGCTTTTATATATATAGATTGTTTATTATAAATGCATGTTAAATAATATAAAATATTAGCTACAAGGCTTGACACAGTTCAAACATTATTCTGCTCTATAAAATCTCAATTTAAATACAGTTCTGACAGTTAATTTTAGAGTTTGTTTTGTAGAAACTACCTACGCAATAGCATTCCAGATAACCGAAGCTTGAATTTAATGCACGTTTTCAGTAACTCATGTTTCTCGAAAGGGAATTTATTAAGGCTGAAATACATTGAAATACTTGTAAATTAACCAGACAAGTTGAGATTGTAAGCTGCTGAAAGCTTTTACTTGTGGTAAAGCGCATTGCAGTCAAGTACGTGATTTAAATTATTTATGTACTTATGTGCAGCTGGTTCTTGCGTAAATAATAAATACTTTGAGTTCAAGTTACAATGAATGCATTACAAGAAAGTCTGCTTACATCATTTAAATTATTTTATTTATTTATTTGAATTATACAAATTTGTATACCCTTGCTAGTAAAGCTACCATAGGCCTACACTTGGTTGTTTATTACGAAATTTCCATAGGAAAAATGAGCTATTGCATGGCCCCTAAGGTAAGACCCAAGGTCGGGAGTAGCAAATGAGCACCGATCATGGTCCCCAGAACACGTTTTGGGGTGTAATTAAAAATCATATATATGTTTTTGCACTCTAGCGGCCGCATTTTAAGTCCGATTTGGTTCAAATTTGGTACACAGTTGGTTGTCTACGTCGCTCGGACGAGTTCGTTAGCCAAAAAAATCCAACAATCGGAAGCACGTTTTTTGACCGGAAGTAGGCTAACTATTTTTTTAGATTTTTCCTACGAGAATTATTTTTCTACAAATATAAATATAGGATGTTATTCTGCACATTTTGTTTTTTACGTGACCTTATAGCTCGCTTGGTTCCCCCAAAATCTATGAAAACGTAAAATACCATAGAAGTACCCGGTTCAAAGCATGTGGTGGATTCTAACGTGGGGTTGGTGTGAGAAGCACGCAATGCATTGTGTATTGAAGATACTCCCAATATGCAGAATGCCGTGTGAAGCACGCAATGCATTGTGTATTGAAAAGTATCCCAATATGCGGAATGGCGTGCGAACCATTTTGCAGCTATTCAGCACCGTCGTGAATAGACCTATTTCCCAAATTGTTGGTTGAAACTCTAAAACTTAGGCCTATAAACTTAATTTTGGAAATTTGCTCAACTCACGTCAGCGGTTCAGCTGCGTGGTCGAATTATTTAACTTAAGTTGTCTGAGCTAATAAATATTTAATTAAATTGAAATCCCTAATAAAACAAGTTTAAATAGTAATTTACCCTTGGTTCACTAAACTAAATTATATAAAATTTAGATGAAACAATACAATAACACAAAATCTCATAACAAACACGTAAGCGTTTGAAACAAACAAATCAAACGCGTTTCAACGACAAAGTCGCCATCCTCATAATAAAGCTACAAAAGCCAAACTATAACTCAACTGTTGATAACTGTTACTGTAACTGTTACTGTTGATTTGTTAAGCGTGTTTGTTGTGAGATTTTGTGTTATTGTTTTGTTTCATCTATATTGTTCTCGCAAGTCCAGCTCATTATTTACTTATATAAAATTTGTTTCAAGGAAGTTTTGTTTCTGGCAACTCAAATATATTGGAACTTCCGCAGGTAGCAAGCTAAAAGACTCTCTAACTGATCGCGCTCGAAGCTCTCCAACAAACAAGATTTGGTAATTTTTTAATGTACATAAATGTATAATACTTACTATGGAGCTCCGCCCGTGCTCACTTTGCTCACCAAACCCCTTGGCAAGCAAATGCAAACATATTATTATTTACTCCCATATTTTCACGGAAATTACAATAGAGGCACTTTGATCGCTGTAGATTGGGGTGGGATAGCGGTGACCTAGATCCGTCAGAGGGCCATGCGCAGTAGGACCAGAGTTTTGCGTGAATTACAAGAATTGTTTACATAATAGAGAGATTTATGATTGGTTCTACGAGTTCTCAATATTCGTTTCCACTTAACTTATTTACTTATCACCAGCTAGACTAACGAAGACAAGGAAGCAGCGTATAGCGCAAGTAAACTGAACGCCAGTAACTACGAACCTACGAAACAGCAAACTAAACAAGACGTTTAACCACTGCGCTACTCTGATTAACGTAAACACGAGTAAAAAACAAATATTTTATGCTTAACCGTTAGTAATTAATCTTCTAAATTTCATTCAGATATGAAATCATAAAGAACTAATATTCATTTTAGGAGTACTACAGGTATCCTGTTGTTTCATGGTGTCTTCAGATCGTCCTAATTAAAACTGTCTGGTTTACAGCGTCTTGTATACTTTAATAACATTTAAAGTGAAGGTTTCCTACAGTCTGAGATTTAATATTCACTTCTATAATGTTAGTAGCCTTACTGGATAGTTAATGACAATACTTCTAATTACCTTAAGGTGAATTCCGTCAACTATCCTTGGTTTGATGTGGTTAGCATATCTCTTTTCTTACTCACATTACGCGTTTCGACTTTTCAATTCAGTCATTATCAAATGTTTCACAAATACACTTCACAAACACTTAAACAACATTATTTACAACACATTTAAAATGTATTCACAAACACGGTCTAACGTACATTTTCGGTGACCGTTCACCGTTTGAGTTGACGATCGAAAGTATTCGTGAGTAAGAAAAGAGATATACTAACCACACCAAACCAAGGATAGTTGACGGAATTCACCTTAAGGTAATTAGAAGTATTTACTATTCATTATTTTTACTCCCTGCCTCGTCCTACGTATTACTGCTTTTAAATTATATTTCGATAAGTTTACGAAAGTCTGCTATCAATTGTAATCATTTTAGGATTTAATTTTGAATACATAATCAAACGCTGTAAGTATTTGTACTGATCAGATTTTAGGCTTCTAAAATCCGCTTTGTGATCAGATCTAACTCGTATCTTAGAACTGCGTTTCCAGACAGGAACATATCGGCGATCCCTTTTAAGGATCCCACACGATCAGTTTCACTGCGCATTTATCTATGCAAATAAAACTGCACAATTGTGTGAACTGTGTGGTGTGTGGGCTACTTCAGTTTTCTCCTCAGTTCTGTTCCCAGTTCACTCAGTTTTTTCGTGCAGTATAGTCACAGTATACGCGTCTATGAAATTCAGAAGATGTATTTTTTCGTAATGGCTGTGAAAACAGAAGAGTAAATAATACAGTAAAGAGCTGACGTGCGTGGCTAGAAAATAATAGACTGTGCAAACTGTTCGATTAACTGAGTTAACTGCGCAGTTTGTCGGTTCAAAGTAGAGTCTCTCGCGCAGGCCAAATATCTGACAGAACTGCGCAGTTTCCTCAGTTTATCGGCCAGAAATGACGTCACATGTGATAAACTGCGCAGTTACACTGTTCATGTGTGGGTTCCTTTTCAGAGCGCTGGCTTTCAGATCACGTCTTGCTTGATTTGGCCTAGCAATGTTTGTTTAAAAATATAATGAAGTTACAGAAAAGTTAATTTAATTTACGTGAAAATGTTTAGTGACTTGTATAGGCTACGCCGCCTGGATTATAGAAATATCAAGCGGAGTCGGATAAAATTATGAAGTTATTAATTTACATAAATTAGGGTACATTTTTCTCAGAAACTAAAAGCGATAGATCCATAATTCGTATTTGGTTTGAAAGTGGTTTGTGATGAAATGGCCTACATTGTGTGAAAACCTTTGTCTACATTTTTAACGTTTTTAACACGTTTTTATTCTATTGGCTGCGCCCCACGTTTTTTAATCTTCAAGTCTTGTAAAATATCTCCATAGCCACTAAAAATTCGCCCTCAAAATTTTAGAAGGGCTCACGGAAAATTATTTTATACTTTTTAGTTCATTTTAAAAACGTGTTATATTAAAAAAAAATTTTTGTTTAATTAATTATTTTTATTAAAAAATTTTAGTTTTTGGATTGTTTATAAATTTTTTTAGACTCGTTTAAAATGTTGAAATAAATTAAATGATTGTAAGTTAAAAACTATTTACAACTTTGCCAAACCCAATACCTAAAATAAACAGTTTATTAAGATAATTACAACAACAAAATTATGGAACTATTTCTTTTACGTCCTGAGAAAAATGTACCTTTGTACAGAAAAATGTATTTTTTTGTGGCAAGTGTTTAAATTAAATCTTACACATTTCCATGATAAATTAGTTATTTAAAAAAAAAAACAGTTTTCGTAAAATCGCATTTAAAGTGTTGTTGGCTTTCGTTAATTTCTTGCGACACTTTTTCCCGACTTCATCCTATGGTTATTCATAAAATATTACCTATCTGTAACGGCTAAACAGATTTTTGTTAACCATAGCTAAGAGCACTCTCGATCAATTCACCATAAAAAAAAAATCAAAACTGGTTTATCCGTTTGGGAGTTTCGATGCTACAAACAGATACACAGAAACATATATACATAGAAACACAGATACACTCGTTAATCTTGCGTCGGTGGTCAAAATAATTATTAAATGTTAAGAATGTTGCTGTGGTAAATAAAATAATGTTTAACTCTTATTTTTTTATTCAGCCGATACAGTATGAAGAAAGTGTGGGATACATTTTTTATCTTCTTCTCTACAGAATTGTTTAAGCCAAGAAGATAAAAGTTTGTGATCTGAACACGTTTTTACGATGGGAATGCAAAGCGATAAAACAAATCATCTGGGAAAGTTGAATTTCCGATTGGCTCACCGCTCTACAAACTTATTCAACTTGTGCCAGATCAACATAAGTGCTAAAGTTATAATGCAATAAAAGTAAAAAGGCAGACACATTGACAACAATTCAACTTATTGCAGCATTATCGTTTATAATCTCATTTTATAGATATCGTTTTAACGTTCATTAAATGTAATAATGAAGTCTTCATTTAAATTTAACTAGGGGATCTGCCCCTGGACGCTTCGCTCGCAGTTGGAAAATTCACTAAATAATCTCGTTAATCTTTGGCTCGTTTGTACATAGGTTTGTAAAATTATAAAACCAGGCTTACATATATTAATAGTAATTACAAGATTAATTATAACCTCAAATAAATGCTTTAGAAACGTGAGAGGATTTCAATACGATTTTAGTCCTAGTTTTACTATCTTCTGTCTACTAAAGTTTTGAAACCAGGCCTAAATATAGTAATATTTATTGCAGGATTAACATAACCTCAATACTATGTTTCAGAAATTATCCAGGCCTATATTACAAAATTGACTATTCGAATTTATCCATCTTTGCCAAGTTTACCTTTTTTTTGACAAAATAAATTATAAAATCAGGCCCAATTTATTCTAATTCCAACGTGCTAAAACAGTATAAATTAGCTTGTTTTTTAACAGTAATTAAAAACTATCCAATGAACAGCTGATAAAACAGTATAAATTGGCTAGTTTATAAACAGCTGTTTTGATCGCTTTATTTACTATCTCGTTGTTATTTTGTAACCAACATGGCAACCCATGAGACTCTATGTTAAAATTTTTCAACTTTCAAATTAGATTTTCTCAAAAAATTGCGTTTTTACACGAAATACAACTATATGGGTGTACTTAAAAATCAAAACTACACCTAAATACAAAATTTCTTTGAATTCGTTAGAGCCGTTTTCGAGATCCGCGACAGATACAAAGATAGATACAAGAATTGCTCATTTAAAGTAAAAGGATGTTTTTCTTTGGGAAAATGTCTAAATTTTCATCAGATTATAATATTTTACACATGACAAAGGTATTACGCAACATGTTTAAATTGAAAATAAATTTAAAGTAGGCCGTAATGCATTGTACCCACAACACATAACCCGAAAATCCAATTAAATTCCCCGTTCGCACTGAATTGTAAACTAACTTTACAATTTTCTGGGATCAAAACAAATTCATTTGCTTTGTCTTAGCCTAAAACATCAACTAATTGCGTTCCATAAATTACCTTTAAAAACGTAGATTGACTTCCACATTAAACCAAAAATAAGTTTAGGCTTATGAAAAGTTGATTAACCGACCTAAAACTGAAATACCCAAAAATTAGGGATTTTTTTTAAATAAGAAATTTCCTTCAGTAGCCTACTATTTTAATAAAACAATTTTAACCTAAAGATCATTGATCAAATATTTGACAAGGTTTTGTTAAAGAAAACATATTACACCCTGTCCATTTTCTTTGATCAGCTGGGTTATTACTAGATATGTTTTTGGGTTGCGTTTCGGTCTATTCGTTCAGTTCAGATGCTGTAATGTATCGAGAAACTGGTTATATTGCTGGCTTCAAGTGGTTAACTAACCATGGTGCTACTGGAGAAAAAGAGGAACGAACGAAAAAAGATTATACTTTCTACCGTGGAAAAAAGGAGTTATCTGTGACTGCTCTTCTCGTCCACTCTGGTTTCGCCAATACCAAACGTTGGTTCAAAAAGCAGTGAGCATTCGTTACCGGCCAGTTTATGTATTTTAAGTATATATGTGCACCGTGTAACGACGTTGGTGTTCTAATCAATTTTAATTAAATTATTCTTTTAAACAACAATATGAGACTGATAATAAGACGACGCCTCAGAATGGCTGAACAACCTCTTTTCAACAACGGTGTCTAGGATCTGACGATGACGGTATAACCGTCGAAACTAGTTATCCACACGGATAAATACATTGGATTGTTCGACTGAATGAATTAAGGTATTTATAACCTTTATGTATACATCTATATATATATAAGCGAAATATCACTCACTCACTGAGACTCACTCATCACGATTTCTCAAAAATCACGGATTGAAATGAAATTTGAGCTTCCTCTAGGGCCATAGGTGCTCACTAAAAAAGGGTTTAAAAAAATTCGAAATTTTAGGGGGGTTTGGGGGCATCAAAGTTATTAAAAAACGATTTCTTCAAAACTACCGAACAGATTGGAATGAAATTTGGTACGTAGCTTCCTCTAGGGCCATAGGCGCTCGCTAAGAAAGGGTTTCAAAAAATTTTAGGGGGGTTTGGGGGATCAAAGTTACTAAAATCATAATTTCAGATCTTTTATTATTATGACAATAGTGCTTTTATTACTTAAGATATATATATATATAAGCCAAATACCACTCACTGACTGAACACTTAAAAATAATCCAATTACGTTAAAAAGACTGAAAATACCAACCACCACGGGCAACGCCGTACGGGTCAGCTAGTTAAGTATACAATCCATGAGGATAACCCCACATTATGTCTAAAAAAAAGGAGAAAAATACAAGGTCTAAATACTATCCTACTGTTATTAAAGAATTACAGTTAGAAAGTCGTGATTTATATTATAACGTTTTTATGATTTCTAAAACAAATCTCAAAAAAACTTTTACAATAAAGTAAACAACATCTCTTTAATGATTTACAAAAAAACACAATCATAGGCTATATTGCCAACCCCAATATTACAGACTGGAAAACATTTAAAAAAAATCTAAATATTTTTACCCTTGCGTCGCGGTTTTAGGCATTAGTGTGAATATATATGTTCCACGAACATTCTATTTTTTCTTAATTTCAAATCAAAGTTTTCACAGCTTCAACACTCCATGTCAATTTCATCATCGTATTATAAATACTGTATAAAAGGAAAGAATCACAAGGAATATATATGAAAACTGGAAAAAAATATATTTTGAGGTTAGGAGGTTACCTTCAAAATATGTACTATATTAATATTTCGGTACTGTATTCTTATTCTTTTTTGAAAATCTTTATAAAAGTTTGCGTGTCAAAGTTTACAACAAGTGTCAAAGAATCAACAAATTTCATTGATTGAAAATATTTGATTTGGAAATATCAAAGAAAGTTTATTTGATAAAGCAGGCCTAGTATGTACCATAGTAAATGTATCCTGTTTATACATAAAAATCTAGTTCTGCTTAAAATATAAGCTACGAAAATTGTATTATATGAGTGAGCGATAAAGTTGGCGTGCGAAGCACGCAGGTATCTCTACTAGTATTTAATAATGAATTACTTTTTTACGCTAAATAATTTGTAACTTATTTTCAACATAAGATGCAAATAATAAGTGACGATGTATCTTACAAATATATTTTAAGTAGAAGTTTTATGTACGTGTACTTATTAATTTTATTTATTTCCATAAGCAAAGGAGACAATAGTTTTTATTTTATGTATATGTTATGAAGCTTCTAATTGGCAGTTTCAGTTGATCGTCTCTACAATTAATTGTTAACATCGGTTATCGAGTTATTTGTTTGGTATTCCACCGCGGAAAGTTGGCAACCCTGTTATGCAGATTGGACTAATTGTGCTGGCGTCATTTAAACGAATTCTAGTTAAACTTTGTCGTCCGTTTGTTTTCTGTGAAGCTTTCAGAATGCAAATTAATCCTTAAACAAGATGAATGAATATTCATGCGCACAGTGAATTGGAATTTGTGAAAACATCTTAAAATCACGCTGTGCGGGTTTCGCTAAAAACAATACCGACTTCGTTTTACATAATTTTGATAGTTTAAATTTAATACAGAACAAACTGTGTAAGGTCACTGTTATAGGTTAAACAAACAACGTATAATTTATAAATCGTAGGCAAACTATGAACTTTAAAATACCGAAGAAGGGGAAAGACTGTTGTGTTAAATTTAATATTAAATATTTTTAAAGGAGGTTTTATGAAGGAGTAGAACAAGGCTGAAATAAACATCATAGAACTCGATTTATAATTAAATATGTTTAAAGTCAAAGACACTGGTTCATCAAAGAGACATGGGAAATAAGATTAGGGTCGGAGAGGATATGAATTCAAAGGCCAGAAATGTTTAGTATCTAGATACTATAGGAAGGTAGTTTTTTAGCTAAAGGTACGAAGATGAGAGAACTCACAGACCCCTTTCATTTAAACCGGAATCCGTATGTGCGATACGTTCAAGGCAAAACAGCAGCACACCAGTTTACTTTGTTTACTGTCGAAGGTAAACCGGCAAGGGAGCTGTTTAAAAGCCGAAGCTCCGACCTGACAAAATCTGTATTCCTTTAGACAGGAACAACATTAGGCGAGATATATCATACTGGAAGTAGCCCATTCAGTAAATAGACGGGCGACGGCAGTTTACAACGCAGAACCCTATTCGTAATAAATCAGAAGGGCCTAAATACAACCTTAGTGGAGTTTAAGACGTTGGCAAAAATCCGAAGGCCAAACTTTCAGGGCACCGAGAGAAGGCAGCTTTCTTCCAGTAGGGATCGTAGAGGAGACAAAATCTGGTACTAAACCTACCAGGCCAGTAACCATAATTGAGACCACAAAGAGTCACATATGCGAGTAACTTTTCCTCTGGCAATTCTCGGAAAAAATATTGTCATGGTAGAATATATTTTACCTCTTTTACGAACAATACGTGGAAGGATGTAAAAATATTGAGAACGGATGATGGGAAAGAATGTAGGAAGGAGGGTGTGCGAAACCCCAATCTATTGGTAAATATTTTAAAACAAGTGTTTGTTGATCCATCATAGGCCGAGATTGTTGGTGGAGGAATTTTCGAAGAATGTGATAGTACGTGTGGCACCTTGAAAAGTGTGGCGTTTGTTTATATGAAATAAAATGTCGTTGGCAGTCAGATTCGGCCTGTCATTTAAAAAAGATGTTGCATCCCAATCAAGAAACATAAATATTTAGATACTAGGGGGCCCGTACGATATTTTAATATTTTTGTTCTGTTTGTGAGAAAGTCACCTACAATTCGAAGAAATAAATGACTTAAAACTCATATTTAGTTATTATAAAGTTAACCTTTTCACGTAAAATTTAAATAGTAGGCTGCAAATAACAATAGGAAAATTAAAAAAGCATAAATTGAAGCCTATTTTCATAAATATACAAATGCATAATACACACATTAAGGTGTATTTAATAATTCTGGAAAAAATGTCTTATACAAACTTGAATATGGTGAGGAGGCGTATTCTAAACTTGCCTTAGTTAGGCAAGTTATTGTAATTTACAAAAAACACAAAATATATTAAAAGCCTGCAAAAAAAGTTCTAGCAAAACTCGACATTATGTCGGCTTACAGAACTTCTAACAATTATTTAAAGAAAGCTCTGAAGCACAAACAAATTGACAACAACGAGTTTGAAAACTCAGGTGTATATAAAATAATCTGTTCCAACTGTCCTAAATTTTATATTGGACAAACAGGACGAACATTCGCAAGAAGGTTCAAAGAACATATTCTTAAACGCAAAATTGCCGAACAAAAGTCAAACTTCGCTAAACATTTAATAGATGAGGACCACTCTTATGATAACATCCACAGTAATTTAAATATTTTACATGAATGTAAACAAGGCAACCTCCTTAACACACTCGAGCAGTTAGAAATATATAAGGCCACAAAATCACAACAGGACCTTCTTTTAAATGATAAAATACACCATAGTTCAAATGCCATATTTAACACAATTATATCTATGCAAGCATCAGTGGATCATGTTGACTCATTGAACACATACATTATGAGTGGAGACCACCTTCTTTAGCAGTGTGCACTTGACTTCCACAGTGAACCATGCATGGTGATCACCTTTTCTGTATCAATGTTAAAAACTTGTATAGTGTTTTTGTTTAAGTGTTTTTATAGTGTGTGTTACGTGTATTTATTTATTATGACTGTGTTTGAATATCTGACGATGACATCATAGCAATGTTGAAACCGGTAATATAAAAACAAACAAACCAGGATTGTGACATACCATATAAGGTAATAAACAAATTTTAATATTATTATACAATTCTGTAGGCTAGAAGTCCAAAAATGTTTAAAATACAAAATATATGTTTCCAAAAAAAACAGAAAATTCAGCCTAATTAAAAGTAAAATATAATTCACAAACTATTTGAAAACTAGCCTATTACAGTAAGACAAACTAAAAGTTCTTTAGTCCAAAAAAATACAAAGTTAAAAAATGTATATAATAGGCTACAAATAACAATAACAAAATAAAAATAATGTATATAGGCCTATAAATAAATAGTTTAGGGTAGGCCTATATACTGTTTACCTGAAAAAAAAAAACACATTTGCCATTTAATTATAGTTGCTATTAATTTTAACTGCCAGATAGAGGTTTAAGAAAATTGTTAGATAAATAAAACTACTAATTTATAATATTATGTCGATTGTAGTCTATGCCATAAAGGGTGATTTACCTACCTCAATTAGGCAACAATTTATAAATAAAAGTAGCATATTTAAAAATTCATTTTCATAAGCTCTTTTGTCTCTTGTTGACAGTTGCAGACGATCTATTTTTGTTTACAATCTGACTTGATTAAAAATGCATCTCAAGGTAATCAGCTGTTAAACTACAATCACATTTAAAACCGTTATAATGCTAGTTGGTCAGCACTGGACCTTTGAAAGCGAACTCTAAAAGGCTAGGGGAGCGAAGCCCTAAACGAAATGACCTTTCTAATTACCATTCGCCGGTGCGCTAGATCATAAGCTTTAAAATGACACCTCAATCGTAAAAATCGGTTAAGTTGAACGGGTGAAAAAGGGATGTAGCAGAGAAAACCCTTATTGTATTAAGTATATGATTATGTTTCTTGTATGATGTAGGTACACTATCCTTAAAGTATTAATAAATTTTCAGTTACACGAGATATTTTAATGCAGAAAACCTGAAGGTTATGGTTTTTAGAAATAGCATGCTGTAAGTTACCTCATTTAATTTAACAAAATGTAGATCATTGTTTTTTTTTTACATTAGTTCATTAATAAGTTAATTCAAGAACATGAAACTCCCTATTTTCCCCCGAAATTGTCCGACCTGTTTTCATATATTAACTAGTAAGCCCCTGAAAAAACAAAGGCAGATGAATTATATACACACCAGGAATACAATTTAAAAATTTTATTTAAAATCAACAGACTTTATCTAGATCTACCTAGCTATGCTGAGGGGGATTTTTAATTTGGAAAATGTGTACCTACAATTTTATAAGAATTTTAACTATTGGTCTATTTGTTAAAATGTATTATTTACGTAATATATTATATATAAGAAGAAAGATAAAAACATTAATTTATCGAATGTACGTTCGAAGATGTACGAACGTTTCCGAAGTTAAAGGAATTGATACCTCTTCTTAAAATTGTATAAATGAGTACAGTATATTGATGATACAAGGTTGAATTTATTTTAATTTTATAACCTCAAAGCAAATCTCATAACGTAATATAGACTAGTTAGTTCTTTAACTCACATTTAAAAAATCTACTTTACAATACATTATAATAATATTATTGATTGCAGTTGTAAATATAGCCCCAAAGTATAATCTACGTTAGATTTTGTTTAAGTATTAAATCAGCTGTTGTATTAAATTGTTACTCACGTACGTACACCCACTTTTATAATAGTTGATTATAAATTTATCTTTAACGAACGGTACAATATATTAATTTAATCCTAACTGTTAAATCATAATTATTTAAATAACATCTAAAACATTTCCTTAAAATTCAGTACTTTAATAATAAATTTTACACAATATCTGAATTAAAGAACAATAATATTAAATAAAATTCGAAATTTGATGGACGATATGAGTACTTAAGTCATAGCCTATTTAAAATTCGAAAAATACCAGGTTTGGTGGAAGCTCGAGTTTTTATAAAAGATTGGTACAATAGATGGGCAAAATCCAAATCCAAATACGAGCTTCGCAAACATAGTAAAGACTTTTAGTGTGAATATAAAATATATCTATTTCAATTAATATGCAATTAATTAAATTATAGAGAATTACTAGGTAAAATAGCACCCCGAGGTCAACGGTTTCAGATTGGTTAGTAAAATCGTTCTAGGACAAAATGAATCTCCAAAAAACCAATAGAGTTTAAACCTAAAACCAAAAAAGGGCCCTTATAAACATACAGAAGAAATAAAAATGACAAATTACAAATTTTTTTATAATAATGGCAACATTTTCTTCCATTTAAAACAAACTGCAAAAAAATCGGCCCTGTAGATCTAAACTAATAAGTATCAATAGGGTTGTAACCTAGAATCAAAAAACCAAAAAAGACTCCTTATAACAGATTAAGTAAAAATTACATTACAAAATTTGTTTTCATTTAAAAAAAAAATTCGTGAGAACTCCAGAAATAGGTATCAATAGGGGCACCGATAGTTTAAAGCTATGCTGAGTTAGTATGAATAAGTAAAATAAGAGATGCATATACTAAAATCAACTCCTATAGAAGCAAGTGTACGTCCGTACGTACATACTTTCGTGAGTAACATGAAATTTAACAGCTGATTTCACCCATCATCTGAAAAAAAAATCATCATACTAAAAAAACTCAATGTAGATTTTAGTTTGGGGTTATGCTTACACTTCAATCGTTATAATTTCTTGTGAAGTTGATATTTTTAAATATGAGTTATAAAACTAATGTATGCTATAATATACAGGGTGCTTATAAAGTCACTCCCCCCCCCTAAAGAAACTTTTATGTTTCTTAAATAAACAAATATCCTTTGGGGAACGATACTACCTTAACCCAAAGTATCTTGTGAAGCAATCGGAAATTTGAGTGTCCCCTAAAAATGGGGGATTTTGGGATCAACTCAAAATTTTTAAATAGGATACTTCATTAATTTTTGTATGGTCATGTGATACCTCATTTTAAAGATATATTTAAGACTAGGAAAATGACATAAAGAAATTAAAAATCGGACCACCCAAAACAAAATGGCGGCCCTAAACGTGTTGAAATAAATCGACATAAAGTTGCTAATATCTCGAAAAGCAAGGGTTTTTAGAAAAAAAATCAAGAGGCAAAACTGTTTATTTCAAAGTGCTTGACCTAAAAAAAAGACGTTTAAGTCGACTCCTACATCTTCGAAAATTCTGTACAAAATAAAATTTACGAAATCGGTTTGGAAGCAATTTTGTTTTTGTTTTTGTTCCAATCGATTTGGAACAAATAGGCTTACAGTGTTATAATCCTTATTATTGTACACATTTACCCAGATAAAAATCCCCGTCAGCATAGTTAGGTAGGCCTAGATAAGTATGTTGTTTTTAAATAGTGTATTTTTTAAGTTATGCATTTCTGATGCGGATCTAATTAATCAGCCTGTGATTTTTCACAGGAGCTTACTAGTATGTTTATTAAAACTTACTAAGACTTGAGAGAGTTGTATAGTATTTAAATGTAGTTCTATAATAACCTGTTTTTAAAAACCTGTTTTTTTGTTTTTAGATATAAGTATTTATTCTATTGTATAATTAAATTTCAAAGAGGGAAATCAAATTAGTCCTAATTATTGTCGAACGAAATTGCCCATGCTGACTGAATGTCTCAGATCTGCAAACTAATTTGAATAGCGAAATTAAATTGCGTAATGTATTCAAATTAATCTAATTCACAACTTGTTTACTGGAATAGATAAAACGAAGGACTGAATAATGTGTGAATGTAAACCAAACTCCCTGGATGTTTGCACAATTTGATTTGTTCACAAAATCAGCTAGCACAATTCCTTATCGTGTCCTTATAAGCTTGTTTTGTAAAATACCAGGATTGAGTTTCAATTTATATAACATTATACAAATTGCATAACTTATTGAGATTCAAACTCGATTGAAGTGTTTTTTAATTACATATGAGACACAAACAACAACCAACTTTTATCGGCAAATAAATATTTTATTTATTTTCATTTTAAAAAATCTCTTTTTTTATTTAAAAGATAATTTTATCTCACTATTGCCTACAACTATTTTGAACCCTTCTGTACATTTTAAGTGCATTGCTTCTTAATATACCTTAAGACTCTCGTGCGTTAGAAGAAAAACTTCTTAGGTTCTAGAAACAGTTAATTTTATGCATGTTCTCTTTGCATTTGATACAGTCTAAGACTGGCTTTGAGATTGTAATTAGTTTAAAATGAATTTTTACAATCCTTTTTCTTTACGTCATTCTTGACAGCTAAGAAACAAATTAGGCATACAAACATAAAACTATATTTTAAACTATTACCATCTTGGACTGAATTATTTCTATTTTATCATACAAGTTTAAACTTTTATTAATTTTATTAATAGACATGCTGCTGATGAAAATTTGAGTGAATTTTATACAATAATACAGTTTTGCCTAAATGACTCAATTTTAAATATTTGGAATTTAAATAGTTGATGGTCTTTTTTAAATGTTGCTTAGATCTTTGAGTAAAATATTATATTATAGGCTCTGTACATTTAGCGTTTTAAAATCCCAAACAGCTTGGACTCTGTTAGACAAAGTTGTTTGTAGGCCTAAGTAGTTTCTTTTAAGAATAAATTAAACAAAATGAATAGAAAACAATAAAAAACTATTCAAACATATAACAACTGATTTAGTCCTCCTTCGTTCATTTTTGTTTAATACTTCAACAAAAATTAAATCGTGTTCAGTTAATGTACAGTACAGTAAGCAAACGTCTTATAGTTCCCTATGCTACGTATTAACACAGTACATACGTCGTAGACAGAGTAGGAATTATTATCTCTCTCCCTCTCTTTTCTCGCACTGCGCATGCGTGTCATACGATTCTCCTAATAGTTCCTTTATACTGTCGGTTGAAGTCAGAGATGGGAAATCGTTTCACTTTTCTTAGGCTCCAGGCCAGTTTGCCCTACTGCGTGTAAAGAAGTTTCAGTTCAGAAATTTGAATAGGTATTTAAAACATAGCGTAGCTTTTTAAATAAGATAAGCTTACTGACAGACAAAACTCAACGAGACACATTTAAATTCAGGCTTCACTTATTCATGTAAGCTAGCTGCTCACTTGGTTCGATTCCAGCAAAGTACAAACTATTTTTAACCGATGAAAATGTTCCAAAAGTGTTTCATCTTACCAGGAAATATTTGTTTCGTATTACTTTGAGTTTTACACAAGTAAGTTTAATGCAGTTTAAGTAGAATTAACCTCAGAATGTAAACTGAAATATAATATTGCCATATAAATACATCAAGTGTCTCATACAACGGTGTTAAATTGGATGTATAATGTGCTGGAAAGGATTCCGAGACTTGGAAATACCTCTTAAGATGAATGGCCTGATTATGGAACGGAAGAAAGTGATAATATATCAAGTAAGAGGGATGGCGAGGTGTACATAAATTCTGGACGAAGTTCATGGAATCTCGTAAGAGATACACATTGTATCAATGAAATAAAAGTTGCTTCGATACTTTAACATTGCTGAACGGGTTTAGGGTAATCGAGATTTCTTAGAAGACTTGTGTTTAAAACATTGATTATTTTGTTATTGATTTATTTTATTTTTTGCCTTACTGGACTGGATATATTTACATAAATACCTTTTTCTTT
>JAGFPH010003909.1:86159-96211 GCA_018207615.1 Philaenus spumarius | reverse complement strand
GGCTTAATATAGTTGGTAAACAGATTTGAAGACAGTTGATAAGATGTAATTGAAATAGTTGATAAAGACATACTTTAGAACCGTTGTTAGGACAGATATTAAAATATTTAATAAGAGATTTTGAAATATTTTAAAGTAGTTGATATGACAGGCTTTAATATAGTTGGTAAAAAGGCTTTAAGACAGTTGATAATATATACTTTAGAAACGTTGATAGGGCAGATATTAAAATGTTTAATAAGAGTCTTGTAGGCAGGGGAAGACAGTTTATAGGACAAACTTTAATTAATTGGTAAAAAAAATTTCAAAAATAATATAAGAATTTAAGGTATGTAATCAGACAGACTTTAAGGTAGAAGATAAAATTTACTTTGACATAGTTTAAATGAAAAATTAAATTAAGTTTATGCAAAAAATCTGTAAGGTAGGAAATAAGACAGACTTAAGACATTTGTAAGACATACTTCGAAGAAAATATATGCTTGAATTTAAATTAATGGAAAAGCCAGTTATAACACCTCTTCTGAAGAAGTACATAATTAGTGACGTGTAAAAAAGGCCGATTTATTTCTGATAAAAGTATATTATTTCAATATATATATTCACTGAATTCTGTTTTTTCAAAGCTTCTGTTTTAAAGTTCCCTTGAAACTAACACGCTGAAATGTGGACATGTATGAAAATGAAAGCTCACAAACAAACAGGTGCGCCCTTTGTACGACCTTTAAACATGACAGATTTACCTTATCTACATTACACTTTGTTGACTTAATTTGTATACTTTGCAAGCTTTCAGTTTGTTTCAGTTTCACATTGAGATAAATTCGTATTAATATAATATTGAACTTAAAACATACCTTTCACAGAACGGTATACAAACATAAAGCATTTTATGCCTTAAAATAATATACTTGACAAATACCAATACAAGAAAAATTTCCTCTCATGATTTTTTTCAAAGGAAGCTTTGTGTGACAAGCAGCAATATGTTAAAGTAACTATTATTGAACTGGAACTTTAAATATAGTGTGCTCACTATTACTTGTGTGTTTATACAACACATGTACTACTTTTCCATTAAACATGTTTATTGAATGGAAACTTCTTTAGAAACTTCTTTAAAATGGTGGGTTAGAAGAAAAGAGAAAAGCATTCCCTTCTCCAACTTGTACCGGTAGTTGAAAGGAAAGAGTATGACACGTTACGCCCCGTGCCTTTTATTTTTCAATTGCTCTTAACCGTACCGGGGACGTTTCGCCTCACAGGAAAATATGTATTAACTAAAAAAGAAAGTAAATGTGTGCGGTCGTGGGACCCCCGTCAGGAACGAAGCTCATCACGATTTTCTTCAATTCTTTTACCAGCCTTAACGGCAACATACACACATAATTTTAATCTTTCAACTGCCGTTTATTATTATTATGTTTGTATACAAATATTTACTGATTCCATACGTTTAATGTTATTATAATAAAACTGTAGAATTAATTATAACATCAAAGCTATGATGGTAAACACTGTTAAATGGTCATTCATTGTAAATACATTCAATAAAAATAAAATGTTCGTTCATCAGTCTAGGCATAACCTAAAATTATTGTGTGACTGTTTAATTTATTTTACCTTTCTTAACGACAACATACATACAATAACTTTAGATTAGGCCTAGTCTTAAAATTACTTTCTAGGCCTAACCTAAAATTATTGCATTTATGTTGCCGTCAAGCAAGGTAAAATAAGTTAAATATACATGCAATAGTTTTAAGTTAGGCCTATAGTGATGAACGAACATTTTGTGTTTATTTAATGTATTTCAGCGCTTGACGATAATATCTAATCTGCGGCTCCTGTAAGGATTTGTGAACCGCTGAAGTTCCCTAGAAAGGACTGGTAAACAAACCCTCTATGCCGATTCCAAGAAGACGATCCTGCCTTGCCGGGATGCCTGAATTCTCGTGGAAATTCTGCCGTGCCATGATGGTGTATCTTGTCGATCTGCTTTTCCTCGAAGTCGGTAGTCTTCGATCGCTCGAGTATCTGCTGCCAAGTTGTCTGGTTACTGGTTTAACGGCAGTTGAAATGTTTTTTCCCAACCTAACCTAACCTAACCAGCTTGACCAGGTTAGGTTAGGTGACCAGGTAAGGTTAGGTTAGGTTAGGTTAGGTTAGATTAGGTTAGGTTACGATAATTACTAACATAATTTATCAAAATCGAATAAAAAAAATGTTTGTTATTTACAAAAATCTCAAACAAAATTTTAGTTTTTTTCAAAAAATCTCAAAAACTAGCAATTTTTGCGGGAAAAATATTATATTCGTTTTTAAGGCGTTTTTTTCAGTCAGGTTAAAAAAATTTATCATTTTTGAACGAAATTTTTGTTTTGTTTTTTCAAAAAATTTAAAAACTAGCAATTTGCGCTGGAAAAATATATTATATTCGTTTTAGGGCGTTTTTTCAGCCAGGTTAAATTTTTTTTATCAAAATCGGACAAAAAAAAACAAAAATTTTAGGTTTTTTCAAAAAAACTCAAAAACTAGCAATTTGCGTGGGAAAAAAATATTATATTCGTTTTTAGGGCGTTTTTTTCAGTCAGGTTAAAAAAAATTTTTCAAATAGAGAAGTAGCTAATCGCAATAATTACCTACAATAATTGTTCATGTGATATAAACAAGGTTTCTCATTTTCAAGATATATGATTGATTTAAAATTGCATGTGAAAACCATGCAAGTTCAGTTACTTCCAAGTTACTAGTGTAAACATTGATATCTATAAAGAAATTATAATCACAATTATAGTCCTATATATAATTTACATTAATGATGAGCAGAATTTACTTCTGTAATATAAAACAAGCTGTAGTGCAATCAAGAAATTAATTCCATAAGAATGTACCTGTGTATGTGAAACAACACATGTATGGTATTTATTTAAAAAAAATACTCACTCGTATCTCCCAGTGCAGCAGCCACTCTTTCCCATGCTCGGTCTGAAGCATGCCTATTGTGGTAGATCTTTTCTTTCATATTCCACAAAATGCCTCTACTTTGTACTTCACTAATTAGAAGTTCGGTAAACTCAGACATGACTACCACAAAGAAAAAACCAGTGACAACTAATTAATTGTAGATCTACTCCGTATCTGATGCACTCAGGAAATGCGCAGTATGAACAAGCGACGGAGCGACCGAGGCGATTTGAAACAAATATTTTGTTCTTGTCGCGTCGCGCAAACATCGCTTTATCGCTCTGATCGCAGTGTAGGACACTCCTGGGAGATAACCCAGTTTGTTATTTTCGCGTCGCTCTCACCCCGTCGCTCACGCAGGACAATGCCTAAGTGATGTCCTTCCGTCTTAAATGTAAGTGGATCACTGAGCCGTCCTGCCCCAGGCTTCTTTCTCAGAAATATTCGCTCTAAGTCGTTGTAATGATTTAGCCAATGATACTAATTTTGTTTGAATCGGTTTACAGCGGTTATCTTTACTTTCAAACCATTTACAACTTAATCTTGTCACGTCGTACCAAACTTACACCGCTGGTCTGTAGAAGAGTGCCGATCATTCGATCGAAAATTTGCAAACTTCTCCCCGCTACTTTCCCTTTTTCAACTTTCTCTACTCGAAAACCCGCTAATTTTTCTTTGTTGTGTAGCCCTGATTTTAATAATATTTCTCCAGTTTGGTTTTCCAGTCTGGTCAAAGTACTATTTCGCATTTCTTTTCGCTTCTTGGAATTATAAAGTTGTCGTACTGAACCCATTGTTTTATTTTAAACCCTCCCCCTCCCCTTTCTAATTATAATACCTTTCACTTGGTCTAAACATTATTTTTAAGTCATTATCTTATCATAATTAATCATTATAACTCTTTAAATCATTTAGGTTTGGTTCATTTCAATTTTGACTATTTTAGACAAACTTTTAATATTATTATTTAATTTGAAATGATTTCAATCCGTTTCAAATATTAGAATCGTTTCTACTCTCTCTTTCAAAAGCGTCATACGCACTCTAAACGCATGCGCAGTGCGTACTGTGTGTGTACGTAGCATTTTCTCTAGCCACGGTAGCTTGAGTTGGCCTGATCGAGACGAAAATTTAAACAGATCACCTTTCAGATTCCAACCGGCAGTTGAGAAGAAATAGAGGTAGAATCATTTCTCTCCGTCGCATACGTCATAGACAGTCTACGCGCATGCGCCGGGTGTACTGTGTTAATACGTAGCATGAGGAACCAGTAGACGCTTTCGTATTAAACTGTAAATTAGCTGAACAGGTTTTAATATTGATTGATTTTTTGTTGAAATATATAAAGCTAATGGAAGAAATCTGTTGTTACTGTTGCTTATCATTTTTAATTCTTTTTGTTTATTTCGATGTTCAAAAGAAACTTCTTAGGCCTACAAACACAAACCTATTTCTAACTGATTATACGCGGTTAGGGATTTTCAACATGGTAAATGTACAGAGCTTATAATTTTATATTTTACTTAAAGTCCTGAAATACGTTTCAGAAAACAAAACAAAATATCATACATTTTAATCACAGGCCTGCTTAAATCAATTATTTTAATCCTAAATATATTAAATTTAGTCATTTATGTATTTCTTAGATTATAAATTGCTTAACGTAAATTGATGAGTAAAAATATTTCATTTAATTAAGATAGATATTCTTCAATTAAACTTCACAAAACCATTTCCCAATACGAAAATAATGAAATCGTCAACAATTGCAAAGAGAGTAATGCTTAAAATTAACTGTTTCTAGAACCCAAAAAGTCTCACTTCTAACGGGTGAGTCTCACGGACTTTTTATTACTCTAAACACTACTCAAAATATTTTACAAATTATATACAGAAGTTATATAAGAAGATACTAAGTATACCCTTGTTCCTATTATTTGATATGTCAACAAAACATATTGGAAATAAACCTTTGGGATTTCTGATTTTATTGGTAAAGTATGTTTTAATAATGTAGTCAATCTCTTACAAGATGAACCTATTGTTGGCCTGTTATGTCCAAGCATAACTGAAGATACATTACAAATGTCATTGAAATCCTGTTGTTAGTTGTTTTATTTCTACAGCTCTAAAACATTAAGTGTAATGTAATAGATAACTCTAGCCCCACCTTATGCATAACTTAGACCAGTATTTATAATGAATTCATTTTTCCAGGTCACTAATCTATATAATTAAGTACAATACCTTTTTTTCCGTCAGTGAACCTCTTTGAGTAGATATCCGGAAGTCGTAAGATACGCATCTACATATTGTGTTTTTTTTTATTTGTTTTGTGTTATGTGTTTGTGCAGTGGCGGCTCCTTGTGTGGTTGTTTGGTTGCACAACCACCAAGAAATAAAACAAAAAAATATCACATTAATATTTCTTTAAATATCAGTGCATTATCAATATCAACCTTATTTCAATCCAAAATTTACGGCCAAGAATGTCCCCAAACGATTGAAAAGTCGAAGAACATCAACCCAACCTTCGCGCGCAGCGTCGTGGAACGCACTGCTTCTGCAACCAGAGTCTTATACAGTTATTAGCATTGAAACTGGTGGGGAGTTTGTAACTTATGCGTTGCTATGACAACTCACATAAAGCCATCAGGTGCAAAAAAGTTCTACAACCCGCCACCGGGGCGCTAGGTTTTTGCCAGCTAGAATGCCTTTTTGTCATATTTCATGTTTTGTTTAGTGAATAATACAAGACATTTTGAGGTTATATGTTGTTCTCGTATTTTTGCTAGCTGTGTTTGGTGTTTATTTGTTTTAGATTGTGTTAATATATTTTAGAGTGTGTGTCTTAATTCTACTAGTAATACGGAGTGAGTAAAGAGTAATGTACGGTACATAGTTAAATCCATTACAATAGTTCTTTTTACATTATTCTTCATAACTTGTAGCAATTTTAGTGGGCCTGGACAGAAAGTGTAGTGTTGATTAGACGCCAAACAAAAGCTGTCAATATTCTTTTCATAATTAATATTCGTGGCATTCATGATTTAATTATAGTTCTGTAAGGTAACATTTAACCTATTACCAAAATGTTTGAACCCATTATCCCAAATCTATTTTCAAACATCCATACAATCCAAATAATAGTTTTTGAACAAAAAAGGATAGGCCAAGTTCCTAAAGAGGATATGGGGCGAGTTCATAAATTCGATTATGTTAATTTTATGTTTATTATAAAATTAAAATTCTGTTACGTTTGCCCACCTAAAGAACAGACAACCCCCTCCTGGATGGACTTTCTTTTTAAGTGAGGTTAGTGATATTTAAACATATAACGTGCTTGATTTCTATGTTTATTTATGCATGATTTAAATTGTTATTTTCAGTTTATTTACTATTTTATTGTGGCTAGTAGTACCCTTAACTGAAAGCTACAAATTTTTCACTTGTTCGTAATGGTAACCAAACCATTTTAATGGATTTAAGTTAACATTTGTTGTAATTAAGACAAAAACTTATAATTCCACGTGTAATTCATCATCTAAAATAATGTGTTAAATTGCGTTCATATTCCATACCCCCCGGAAATTCTCTTCACATAATTGCAACCACCAAGTTAATAACTCACCAGCCGCCATTGTGTTTGTGTATGTGTATTTAACGTTTTGGTGACCTCCATGCATAAAGGGACTTTCTGATGATGAGATAAATATCTCAAAACACGTCAAAAACTTTAAACAAGTTTTAAACAAAAAGGATCACTGACAGAAAATAAAAGGTATTGTCCTTTATTATACAGTATTTATAATTTTAAATTGTATTGTCAGGACATCAAGTTCCCTTATTCGCGTTTATTATACCATATATCTATACTATTATATAAAAATATAATGGTTTCTGTCTGTGTGTGTGTGTGTAGTACGTAAAAACTACTGGATGGATTTGAATTAAATTTGGCACACATATAGATCATGACCTGGAATGAGACATAGGCTTGAATTCATTTAGATTTAAGGGTTGAAACAACCCCTAAAATAATAAATATTTATTACTATGCGGTGAATCTTTGTACCCTATGCGTAGCCACGGGTACCTGCTAGTAGGATTATATTTGTTAAATAAATATTAATTTAGGCAGCCTATTTTCACTTTTCCAATCATTTAATGAAAATAACACCTTCAATTTATAAGCTTCAAGTTGAATGCAAATATAGTTAACTATACTCATGCTTAATTGAAGATACATTCCAAATTGCATTAACATTATGTATTTAGTTAGTTCTCTATTTGCTTAGCTATGCATTCTAATCACTGTTTATGCCATCTTTACTTAACGCATACCATGATCAAATATTGATTTATTTTGCCATAAACATTAAATACTAAGTGCACTGAAAACAGACATTATAAAAAATATAAATGTAAACAACCCAGTGATAGGTTATACATAGAAATATTTAGTTTCTTAAAACAGCTGTTTATTTCAATGAAATTAATTACTTAAGACAGCTGTTTATTTAAGTAAGATTACTTAAGATAAAACACATGTGACATACACTCAACAAAATACAGTCGTGGTCATAAAAATTGCATCACTTACAAATAATGAAGGAACTCCTTAAACCAATGTTGTTCTTAATTTTTGATAATTTTAAAATGTTTTTCAAAGGAAAAGAGTCTGTTATGAGCCGTGAAAATGGTTAGAACCGAAATAAAAAATAAATATTATTCATAAAATGTTAAATAAAATTTTTAGTGTTAACGAGGAATTTAAGAAAACATTTTTTTTACATACGCATATGAATTTATTTGGAAAAATTGTATAAAAACATTAATAATATATTTATTGAAATATTAATATAAACTAGTATATTGTTAAACCGCCATTAGCCGTGATAACTAAAAGCGATCCTGTTTGGCATTTAGTCGATCAAATTTTTTTATGATTTCGTCACTTAGCTCCTCATTCCACACTTTTTCGATTGCCTGTTTCAGCTCATCTTTATTCTTAGGCTTTGCAACACATTTATTTAGGATTTGTTTACACATTTAGGATCAAAAAGATAACAATCATAGGTGATGCAATTTTCTATGACTACGACTGTATTTTTTCTATGGTGTATAAATGAGAAGTTTGATGACTAGGGAGAGGGGCAGTGCTCTAGTGACTGAGGTAAAAAAATGACTCTTGGAACATCTCGAGAAAAATACCTTTAATTTTACATATGAATCGTCAAAATATTTGTGGAATTAAGAAGTAAGATTATAGGTTAAAAAATTATTTTGATTCTATTCAAGCCACTTAATTTTAGATAAGTTTAAAATATATTTGTGTTAACGGAGGAAGAAAAGAACTTTGCTTAGATCCAATATTCACTTTATTTATTCACTAAGACCTTAATCTTGGTTGTAACCTTTTTGTTGTAACTTAATGTTTGAATTCCACGAAGTTAAAGCTTAAAATTTGTAATTAAATTAGGAAATACACTTCCGTCCTGGATTACTTCGCTATATGCGTTTTAAAATCTACGTCCCATAATTAGAATAGCTCGCTAGATGGAATTCGTTATTAAATCAAGTACTTAAGACAAAACAAAAATATAAAATTATTTATTTGCATTACTGTATTGAATATGTTATAGAAACACCTTTAAAAACTAGCCTTTAAAACTTAACATAGCTTGGAAAAACAGTCGGAACACAAAGAATACTGTCTTTACAATGCAAGTGGAATGTGTAACATAATCTTTGACAAAATTGCAATAGTATCGTTCAATTTGACGTGCATTCAAAACACGATTCAAAGAACCCATTCCCAATAGCAAATCTAACCCAATCCACTCTAAATATACAGAACACCTAATAGATACAAAAACATCCAAAGTAACAAATAAATATTCCAGAGTACCAAATGTAAATGTCTTTGAAAAGTTCCTCATTTACAAAACGACAATTTCAGACCCAAATTCGTTGTTAAACGGGAAATCCATTACCAGTCCAACACTATATTTGACATTAATGGTCTGCTCCAGTAAACGAGAAAGTAACCGGAAACGCAAGCGCTTCTCTCTATAACCGAATCTAAACAGTGCAATTTCTTGCAGCTGAGCGCTTTGACATTGCCTCATTTCAAACCATTTTATAAATCCATCTTTTGTAATTGAGTGCTGAAAAAAAACAGAATATTCTTTATAAAATTTCGGATCCGGCTTGCAAATTACTTTTCATTATTAATTTTTGATTGTGTTAGGAAAAATTTCATATTTTGTACTTACAAAACGTCAATTACATAACAAAAGAGAAGCATTTTAAATTGTGCTTAAAATGAGGCCTTGCAAACAATTTTACGATACAAAATAAACGAAATAAATTATTTGAAATTTAACATTGCTCTTATGGGATAAAAATCCAAGATGGCCGCCACTACAGCAGACCCTTAACATCAGAGCCTAGCCTCCTCAATCTCTAAACATAAACACCGCTATGCATACTCATAATATCAGTACTGACTCAAGAACGGGCCAAAGTGCATGTGTGAGGTGTACCTAACATTTTATATGATAAGCTATAATCTGCTTATTTATGCCCCATGTGTGTGTTGTGCGTATATTTAAATGTATTGTATGTAAAGTGTTGTAGTTTCTTTACACGCATTAAATAAAGGACAAAACTCTCGCCAATGCTTGAAAAATAGACGAAACTATTGCCATTAGTTAAACTGAGAACGAAACAAGGCTGATTTAAGCTAAAATAAAATCGCATGTATTATTTCTCAAGACTATTTTTTTGTCGGTACGCCATAACTTCCTTAATACATCATCAAATTACATTAATGAGCCATCATTTTAAAGCTTTCCTTAACCATTACACGGGAAAAATAGACAAACAGCTTAAAATTCATGTTTTAATAACAAAAATTGATTTAAAAAACTTTATACTCTGTATTTTCCTAATGAAAGGCGCCATCTACTAACCATCTGTTTAACTAGCATGACAGCTGTTAGTTAGATTGTTTACACTGTAATATTGTATAGGGAAACTGTTATATTTATAAACCAATGTAAATAAATAAACTTAATTAA
>JAGFPH010003909.1:64850-86059 GCA_018207615.1 Philaenus spumarius | reverse complement strand
AAAGAAAAAGGTATTTATGTAAATATATCCAGTCCAGTAAGGCAAAAAATAAAATAAATCAATAACAAAATAATCAATGTTTTAAACACAAGCCTTCTAAGAAATCTCTATTACCCTAAACCCGTTCAGCAAAGTTAAAGTATCGAAGCAACTTTTATTTCATTGATACAATGTGTATCTCTTACGAGATTCCATGAACTTCGTCCAGAATTTATGTACACCTCACCATCCCTCTTACTTGATATATTATCACTTTCTTCCGTTCCATAATCAGGCCATTCATCTTAAGAGGTATTTCCAAGTCTCGGAATCCTTTCCAGCACATTATACATCCAATTTAACACCGTTGTATGAGACACTTGATGTATTTATATGGCAATATTATATTTCAGTTTACATTCTAAGGTTAATTCTTCTTAAACTGCATTAAACTTACTTGTGTAAAACAAATATTGCCTGGTAAGATGAAACACTTTTGAACTTTTTATGAAGCTGTAAGCAAAGTGGATTAATTCGCATTTAGTTGAACATTTTCATCGGCTGAAAATAGTTTGTACTTTGCTGGAATCGAACCCAAGTGAGCAGCTAGCTTACATGAATAAGTGAAGCCTGAATTTAAATGTGTCTCGTTGAGTTTTGCCTGTCAGTAAGCTTATCTTATTTAAAATGCTACGCTATGTTTTAAATACCTATTCAAATTTCTGAACTGAAACTTCTTTACACGCAGTAGGGCAAACTGGCCTGGAACATAAGAAAAGTGAAACGATTTCCCATCTCTGACTTCAACCGACAGTATAAAGGAACTATTAGGAGAGTCGTATGACACGCATGCGCGGTGCGAGAAAAGAGAGGGAGAGAGATAATAATTCCTACTTTTTCCGTAGCATACGTCATAGACTGTCTACGACGTATGTACTGTGTTAATACGTAGCATAGGGAACTATAAGACGTTTGCTTACTATACTGTACATTAACTGAACACGATTTAATTTTTGTTGAAGTATTAAACAAAAATGAACGAAGGAGGACTAAATCAGTTGTTATATGTTTGAATAGTTTTTTATTGTTTTCTATTCATTTTGTTTACTTTATTCTTAAAAGAAACTACTTAGGCCTACAAAAAACAACTATGTCTAACAGAGTCCATGCTGTTTGGGATTTTAAAACGTTAAATGTACAGAGCCTATAATATAACATTTTACTCAAAGATCTAAGCAACATTTAAAAAAGACCATCAATGATTTCAATCCCAAATATTTAAAATTGAGTCATTTAGGCAAAACTGTATTATTGTATAAAATTCACTCAAATTTTCATCAGCAGCATGTCTATATTTATAAATTAATAAAAGTTCAAACTTGTATGATAAAATAGAAATAATTCAGTCCAAGATGGTAATAGTTTAAAATATAGTTTTATGTTTGTATACCTAATTTGTTTCTTAGCTGTCAAGAATGACGTAAACAAAAAGGATTGTAAAAATTCATTTGAAATGAATTACAATCTCTAAGCCAGTCATAGACTGTATCAAATGCATAAAATTAACTGTTTTTAGAACCTAAGAAGTTTTTCTTCTAACGCGCGAGAGTCTTAAGGGTCTAATAAGAAGCAATGCACTTAAAATGTACAGAAGGGTTCAAAATACTAGTAGGCAATAGTGAGATAAGATTATCTTTTAAATAAAACAAGACATTTTTTTTAATGAAAATAAATAAAATATTTATTTGCCGATAAAAATTGGTTGTTATTTATGTCTTATATGTAATTAAAAACCACTGCAATCGAGTTTAAACCTCAATAAATTATGTAACATTGTGAATCAATCCCGGTATTTTACAAAACAAGCTTATAAGTATACGATAAGGGATTGTGATAGCTGTTTTTGTGAACAAATCAAAGTGTGCAAACATCCAGGGATTTCGGTTTACGTTCACACATTATTCAGTCCTCCGTTTTATCTATTCCAGTAAATAAGTTGTGAATTAGATTAATTTGAATACATTACGCAATTTAATTTCGTTATTCAAATTAGTTTGCAGATCTGAGACATTCAGTCAGCATGGGCAATTTTGTTCGACAATAATTAGGACTAATTTGATTTCCCTCTTTGAAATTTAATTATACAATAGAATAAATATTTATATCTAAAAACAAAAAAACAGGTTTTTAAAAACAGGTTATTATAGAACTACATTTAAATACTATACAACTCTCTCAAGTCTTAGTAAGTTTTAATAAACATACTAGTAAGCTCCTGTGAAAAATCACAGGCTGATTAATTAGATCCGCATCAGAAATGCATAACTTAAAAAATACACTATTTAAAAACAACATACTTATCTAGGCCTACCTAACTATGCTGACGGGGATTTTTATCTGGGTAAATGTGTACAATAATAAGGATTATAACACTGTAAGCCTATTTGTTCCAAATCGATTGGAACAAAAACAAAAACAAAATTGCTTCCAAACCGATTTCGTAAATTTTATTTTGTACAGAATTTTCGAAGATGTAGGAGTCGACTTAAACGTCTTTTTTTTAGGTCAAGCACTTTGAAATAAACAGTTTTGCCTCTTGATTTTTTTTCTAAAAACCCTTGCTTTTCGAGATATTAGCAACTTTATGTCGATTTATTTCAACACGTTTAGGGCCGCCATTTTGTTTTGGGTGGTCCGATTTTTAATTTCTTTATGTCATTTTCCTAGTCTTAAATATATCTTTAAAATGAGGTATCACATGACCATACAAAAATTAATGAAGTATCCTATTTAAAAATTTTGAGTTGATCCCAAAATCCCCCATTTTTAGGGGACACTCAAATTTCCGATTGCTTCACAAGATACTTTGGGTTAAGGTAGTATCGTTCCCCAAAGGATATTTGTTTATTTAAGAAACATAAAAGTTTCTTTAGGGGGGGGGAGTGACTTTATAAGCACCCTGTATATTATAGCATACATTAGTTTTATAACTCATATTTAAAAATATCAACTTCACAAGAAATTATAACGATTGAAGTGTAAGCATAACCCCAAACTAAAATCTACATTGAGTTTTTTTAGTATGATGATTTTTTTTTTCAGATGATGGGTGAAATCAGCTGTTATATTTCATGTTACTCACGTAAGTACGTACACTTGCTTCTATAGGAGTTGATTTTAGTATATGCATCTCTTACCTGACTTATTCATACTAACTCAGCATAGCCTTAAACTATCGGTGCCCCTATTGATACCTATTTCTGGAGATCTCACGAATTTTTTTTTTAAATGAAAACAAATTTTGTAATTTGAATCAACAAATTTTGAAATGTAATTTTTACTTAATCGATCTGTTATAAGGAGTCTTTTTTGGTTTTTTGATTCTAGGTTACAACCCTATTGATACTTATTAGTTTAGATCTACAGGGCCGATTTTTTTGCAGTTTGTTTTAAATGGAAGAAAATGTTGCCATAATTATAAAAAACATTTGTAATATGTAATTTTTATTTTTTCTGTATGTTTATAAGGGCCTTTTTTTGGTTTTAGGTTTAAACTCTATTGGTTTTTTGGAGATTCATTTTGTCCTAGAACGATTTTACTAACCAATCTGAAACCGTTGACCACGGGAGGCTATTTTACCTAGTAATTCTCTATAATTTAATTAATTGCATATTAATTGAAATAGATATATTTTATATTCACACTAAAAGTCTTTACTATGTTTGCGAAGCTCGTATTTGGATTTGGATTTTGCCCATCTATTGTACCAATCTTTTATAAAAACTCGAGCTTCCACCAAACCTGATATTTTTCGAATTTTAAATAGGCTACGTGAGACTTAAGTACTCATATCGTCCATCAAATTTCGAATTTGATTTAATATTATCGTCCAGATATTCAGATATTGTGTAAAATTTATTATTAAAGTACTGAATTTTAAGGAAATGTTTTCGATGTTATTTAAATAATTATGATTTAACAGTTAGGATTAAATTAATATATTGTATCGTTCGTTAAAGATAAATTTATAATCAACTATTATAAAAGTGTGTGTACGTACGTGAGTAACAATTTAATACAACAGCTGATTTAATACTTAAACAAAACCTAACGTAGATTATACTTTGGGGCTATATTTACAACTGCAATCAATAATATTATTATAATGTATTGTAAAGTAGATTTTTTAAATGTGAGTTAAAGAACTAACTAGTCTACTATATTACGTTATGAGATTTGCTTTGAGGTTATAAAATTAAAATAAATTCAACCTTGTATTATCAATATACTGTACTCATTTATAAAATTTTAAGAAGAGGTATCAATTCCTTTAACTTCGGAAACGTTCGTACATCTTCGAACGTACATTCGATAAATTAATGTTTTTATCTTTCTTCTTATATATAATATATTACGTAAATAATACATTTTAACAAATAGACCAATAGTTAAAATTCTTATAAAATTGTAGGTACACATTTTCCGAGTTAAAAATCCCCCTCAGCATAGCTAGGTAGATCTAGATAAAGTCTGTTGATTTTAAATAAAATTTTTAAATTGTATTCCTGGTGTGTATATAATTCATCTGCCTTTGTTTTTTCAGGGGCTTACTAGATTATATATGAAAACAGGGCGGACAATTTCGGGGGAAAATAGGGAGTTTCATGTTCTTGAATTAACTTATTAATGAACTAATGTAAAAAAAAAATGATCTACATTTTGTTAAATTAAATGAGGTAACTTACAGCATGCTATCTCTAAAAACCATAACCTTCAGGTTTTCCGTATTCAAATATCTCGTGTAACTGAAAATCTATTAATAATTTACGGATATTGTACCTACATCATACAAGAAAAATAATCATATACTTAATACAATAAGAGTTTTCTCTGTTACACCCCTTTTTCACCCGTTCAACTTAACCGATTTTTACGATTGAGGTGTCATTTTAAAGTTTATGATCTAGGGCACCGGCGAATGGTAATTAAAAAGGTCATTTCGTTTAGGGCTTCGCTCCCCTAGCCTTCTAGAGTTCGCTTTCAAAGGTCCAGTGCTGACCAACTTGCATTATAACGGTTTTAAATGTGATTGTAATTTAACAGCTGATTAGCCTACCTTCAGATGCATTTTTAACCAAGTCAGATTGCAAACAAAAATAGATCGTCTGCAACAGACTGTAAACAAGAGACAAAACAGTTTATGAAAGTGAATTTTTAAATTGTCTACTTTTATTGATAAATTGTTGCCTAATTGAGGTAGGTAAATGACTCTTTATGGCATGGACAACAATCGACATAATATTATAAATTAGTAGTTTTATTTATCTAAAAAAAATTCTTCACCCTCTATCTGGCAGTTAAAGGTAGTAGCACTATAATTAAATGGCAAATGTGTTTTTTTTTCAGGTAAACAGTATATAGGCCTAACCTAAACTATTTATAGGCCTATATAAATTATTTTTATTTTGTTATTGTTATTTGTAGCCTATTATATACATTTTTAACTTTGTATTTTGTTGGACTAAAGAACTTTTAGTTTGTCTTACTGTAATAGCCTAGTTTTCAAATAGTTTGTGAATTATATTTTACTTTTAACTAGGCCGAATTTTCTGCTCTTTTGGAAACATATATTTTGTGTTTTTGTAAATTACAATAACTTGCCTAACTAAGGCAAGTTTAGAATACGCCTCCTCACCATATTCAAGTTTGTAGAAGACATTTTTTTTTTTAGAATTATTAAATACACCCTAATGTGTGTATATTTGTATATTTATGACAACAATAGGCTTCAATTTATGCTTTTTTTATTTTCTTATTGTTATTTGTAGCCTACTATTTAAATTGCACGTGAAAAGGTTAACTTTGTAATAAATAAATGTGAGTTTTAAGTCATTTATTTCTTCGAATTGTAGGTGACTTTCTCACAAACAGAACAAAAATATTAAAATGCGCACGGGCCCCCTAGAATCTAAATATTTATGTTTCTTGATTAGGATACAACATCTCTTTTAAATGACAGGCCGAATCAGACTGCCAACGACATTTTATTTCATATAAACAAACGCCACACTTTTCAAGGTGCCAAACGTACTATCACATTCTTCGAAAATTCCTCCACTAACAATCTCGGTCTATGATGGTTCAACAAACACACTTGTTTTAAAATGGCTATCAATAGATTGGGGTTTCGCACACCCTGCCTCCTACATTCTTTCCCATCATCCGTTCTCAATATGTTTACATCCTTCCACGTATTGTTCGTAAAAGAGATAAAATATATTCTACCATGACAATATTTTTTCCGAGAATTGCCAGAGGAAAAGTTACTCGCACATGTTACTCTTTGTGTTCTCATTTGTGGTTACTGACCTGGTAGGTTTAATACCAGATTTGTTGTCTCCTCTACGATCCCTACTGGAAGAAAGCTGACTTCTCTCGGCGCCCTGAAAGTTTGGCCTTCGGATTCTTGCCAACGTCTTAAACTCCACTAAGGTTGTATTTTGGCCCTTCTGACTTATTACGAATAGGGTTCTGCATTGTAAATTCCCGTCGCCCGTCTATTTACTGAATGGGCTACTTCCGGTATGATATATCTCGCCTAATGTTGTTCCTGTCTAAAGGAATATAGATTTTGTCAGGTCGGAGCAACCTCTTGCCGGTTTACCTTCGACAGTAAACAAGGTAAACTGGTGTGCTGCCTTGAACGTATCGCAAAAACGGATTCCGGTTTAAAAGAAAGGGGTCTGTGAGTTCTCTCATCTTCGTACCTCCGCTCTTTAGCTAAAAAAAACTACCTTCCTATAGTATCTAGATACTAAACATTTCTGGCCTTTGAATTCATATCCTCTCCAACTCTAATCTTATGTCCCATGCCTCTTTGGTGAACCAGTGTTTTTGACTTTAGACATATTTAATTATAAATCGAGTTCTATGATGTTCATTTCGGCCTTGTTCTACTCCTTCATAAACCTCCTTTAGAAATATTTAATATTAAATTCAACACAACGGTCTTTCCCCTTCTTCGATATTTTAAAGTTTATAGTTTGCCTACGGTTTATAAATTATACAGGGTGACAAGTCTTCGGGCGGTTTAATATTTCGGATATAAGGATAATTTTAAGGTAGATGTGATTGAGGTACCTACTCTTTGTAAAAATATAATTTTATTAAGATTTCAAAAAATATTTGGTTAAACCACTCGAAATCAATTATAAAAAAATGAAAATTTGTAACTCAAAATGTTTAAATACTCCCAAATATCGTTGTGTGGCACATCATCTGAAAGCTTATTTAATTCTAAGTCTAAAAAGAATAATAATTAATATTAAAACAAAAATAGTACAGCAAAATGGGGCAAAATCGGAAAACACGATTTCATTGTTTTTGGCCGCCTATTTTAAACGGTTAAAGATATGGATGTGAAAATTTCACCATTGGTTTTATCTTGAAATTCTACATCGAAATGATGTATCACATGACCACCTTCCTATTAATAAAAAAAAACAAAGTTACATTCAAAATGGCGGATAAATTTTTTGAAATCTGTATAAAATAGTATTTTTACATAGAGTAGGTACCTCCATCACATCTACCTTAAAATTTGCCTTATGTACGAAATATTAAACCGTCCGAAGACTTAATTGTCACCCTGTATGTTGTTTGTTTATCCTATAACAATGACCTTACAGTGCAGTTTGTTCTGTATTAAATTTAAACTATCAAAATTATGTAAAACGAAGTCGGTATTGTTTTTAGCGAAACCCGCACAGCGTGATTTTAAGATGTTTTCACAAATTCCAATTCACTGTGCGCATGAATATTCATTCATCTTGTTTAAGGATTAATTTGCATTCTGAAAGCTTCACAGAAAACAAACGGACGACAAAGTTTAACTAGAATTCGTTTAAATGACGCCAGCACAATTAGTCCAATCTGCATAACAGGGTTGCCAACTTTCCGCGGTGGAATACCAAACAAATAACTCGATAACCGATGTTAACAATTAATTGTAGAGACGATCAACTGAAACTGCCAATTAGAAGCTTCATAACATATACATAAAATAAAAACTATTGTCTCCTTTGCTTACGGAAATAAATAAAATTAATAAGTGCACGTACATAAAACTAGAAAGTTAAAACATATTTGCAAGATACATCGTCACTTATTATTTGCATCTTATGTTGAAAATAAGTTACAAATTATTTAGCCTAAAAAAGAAATTCATTATTAAATACTAATAGAGATAACTGCGTGCTTCGCACGCCAACTATCTCGCTCACTCATATAATACAATTTCGTAGCTTATATTTTAAGCAGAACTAGATTTTTATGTATAAACATGATTCATTTACTATGGTACATACTAGGCCTACTTTATCAAATAAACTTTCTTTGATATTTCCAAATCAAATATTTTCCATCAAAGAAATTTGTTGATTCTTTGACATGTTGTAAAGTTTGACACGCAAACTTTTATAAAGCTTTTCAAAATAAGAATAAATTACTGAAATATTAATATAGTACATATTTTGAAGATAACCTCCTAACCTCAAAATATAGGTTTTTTTCAGTTTTCATATATATTCCTTGTGATCCTTTCCTTTTATACAATATTTATAATACGATGGTGAAATTGACATGGATTGTTGAAGCTGTGACAACTTTAATTTGACATTATGAAACAATGGAATGATTGTGGAACATATATTCCCATAAATGCCTAAAACCGCGACGCAAGGGCAAAAATATTTAGATTTTAAAAAAATATATTTTCCAGTCTGTAGTATTGGGGTTGGCAGTATAGCCTATGATTGTGTTTTTTTTTTTTTTTTTAAATCATTAAAGGGATGTTGTTTACTTTAATGTGAAAGTTTTTTTAAGATGTGTTTTTGAAATCATAAAAACGTTATAATATAAATCACGACTTTCCAACTGTAATTCTTTAATAACAGTAGTATTTACACCTAGTATTTCTCTCCTTTTTTAGACATAATTTGGGGTTAGCCTCATGGATTGTATACTTAATGTATATATAAAGGTTATAAATACCTTAATTCATTCCGTCGAACAATCCAATGTATTTATCCGTGTGGATAACTAGTTTCGACGGTTATACCGCCATCGTCAGGTCCTTGACACCGTTGTTGAAAAGAGGTTGTTCAGCCATTCTGAGGCGTTGCCTTATTATCAGTCTCATATTGTTGTTTACAAGAATAATTTAATTAAAATTGATTAGAACACCAACGTCATTACACAGTGCACATATATACTTAAAACACATAAACCGGCCGGTAAAGAATGTTCGCTGCTTTTTGAACCAACGTTTTGGTATTGGCAAAACAAGAGTGGATGAGCCAAGCGGTCACTGATAACTTCTTCTTTTATCCACGGTAGGAAGTATAATCTTTTTTCGTTCGTTCCTCTTTTTCTCCAGTAGCACCATGGTTAGTTAACCACTCGAAGCCGGCAATATTACCAGTTAACATTTTCTCGATCCATTATAGCATCTGAACTGAATGAATAGACAGAAACACAATCCAAAAATATATCTAGTAATAACCCAGCTGAAAAAACAAACTGGACAGGGTGTAATATGTTTTCTTTAACAAAACCTTGTCAAATATTTGATCAATGATCTTTAGGCTAAAATTGTTTTATTAAAATAGTAGGCTACTGAAGGAAATTTCTTATTTAAAAAAAATCCCTAATTTTTGGGTATTTCAGTTTAAGGTCGGTTAACCAACTTTTCATAAGACTAAACTCATTTTTGGTTTAATGTGGAAGTCAATCTACGTTTTTAAAGGTAATTTATGGAACGCAATTAGTTGATGTTTTAGGCTAAGACAAAGCAAATGAATTTGTTTTGATCCCAGCAAATTGTAAAGTTAGTTTACAATTCAGTGCGAACGGGGAATTTAATTGGATCTTTGGGTTATGTGTTGTGGGTACAATGCATTACGGCCTACTTTAAATTCTTTGTCATGTGTAAAATATTATAATCTGATGAAAATTTAGACATTTTCCCAAAGAAAAACATCCTTTTACTTTAAATGAGCAATTCTTGTATCTATCTTTGTATCTGTCGCGGATCTCGAAAACGGCTCTAACGAATTCAAAGAAATTTTGTATTTAGGTGTAGTTTTGATTTTTAAGTACACCCATATAGTTGTATTTCGTGTAAAAACGCAATTTTTTGAGAAAATCTAATTTGAAAGTTGAAAAATTTTAACATAGAGTCTCATGGGTTGCCATGTTGGTTACAAAATAACAACGAGATAGTAAATAAAGCGATCAAAACAGCTGTTTATAAACTAGCCAATTTATACTGTTTTATCAGCTGTTCATTGGATAGTTTTTAATTACTGTTAAAAAACAAGCTAATTTATACTGTTTTAGCACGTTGGAATTAGAATAAATTGGGCCTGATTTTATAATTTATTTTGTCAAAAAAAAAGGTAAACTTGGCAAAGATGGATAAATTCGAATAGTCAATTTTGTAATATAGGCCTGGATAATTTCTGAAACATAGTATTGAGGTTATGTTAATCCTGCAATAAATATTACTATATTTAGGCCTGGTTTCAAAACTTTAGTAGACAGAAGATAGTAAAACTAGGACTAAAATCGTATTGAAATCCTCTCACGTTTCTAAAGCATTTATTTGAGGTTATAATTAATCTTGTAATTACTATTAATATATGTAAGCCTGGTTTCATAATTTTACAAACCTATGTACAAACGAGCCAAAGGTTAACGAGATTATTTAGTGAATTTTCCAACTGTGAGCGAAGCGTCCAGGGGCAGAGCCCCTAGTTAAATTTAAATGAAGACTTCATTATTACATTTAATGAACGTTAAAACGATATCTATAAAATGAGATTATAAACGATAATGCTGCAATAAGTTGAATTGTTGTCAATGTGTCTGCCTTTTTACTTTTATTGCATTATAACTTTAGCACTTATATTGATCTGGCACAAGTTGAATAAGTTTGTAGAGCGGTGAACCAATCCACAATTCCACTTTCCCAGATGATTTGTTTTATCGCTTTGCATTCCCATCGTAAAAACGTATTCAGATCACAAACTTTTATCTTCTTGGCTTAAACAATTCTGTAGAGAAGAAGATAAAAATGTATCCCACACTTTCTTCATACTGTATCGGCTGAATAAAAAAATAAGAGTTAAACATTATTTTATTTACCACAGCAACATTCTTAACATTTAATAATTATTTTGACCACCGACGCAAGATTAACGAGTGTATCTGTGTTTCTATGTATATATGTTTCTGTGTATCTGTTTGTAGCATCGAAACTCCCAAACGGATAAACCAGTTTTGATTTTTTTTTTATGGTGAATTGATCGAGAGTGCTCTTAGCTATGGTTAACAAAAATCTGTTTAGCCGTTACAGATAGGTAATATTTTATGAATAACCATAGGATGAAGTCGGGAAAAAGTGTCGCAAGAAATTAACGAAAGCCAACAACACTTTAAATGCGATTTTACCAAAACTGGCATTTTTTAAATACCTAATTTATCATGGAAATGTGTAAGATTTAATTTAAACACTTGCCACAAAAAAATACATTTTTCTGTACAAAGGTACATTTTTCTCAGGACGTAAAAGAAATAGTTCCATAATTTGTTGTTGTAATTATCTTAATAAACTGTTTATTTTAGGTATTGGGTTTGGCAAAGTTGTAAATAGTTTTTAACTTACAATCATTTAATTTATTTCAACATTTTAAACGAGTCTAAAAAAATGTATAAACAATCCAAAAACTAAAATTTTTTAATAAAAATTATTAATTAAACAAAAATTTTTTTTTAATATAACACGTTTTTAAAATGAACTAAAAAGTATAAAATAATTTTCCGTGAGCCCTTCTAAAATTTTGAGGGCGAATTTTTAGTGGCTATGGAGATATTTTACAAGACTTGAAGATTAAAAAACGTGGGGCGCAGCCAATAGAATAAAAACGTGTTAAAAACGTTAAAAATGTAGACAAAGGTTTTCACACAATGTAGGCCATTTCATCACAAACCACTTTCAAACCAAATACGAATTATGGATCTATCGATTTTAGTTTCTGAGAAAAATGTACCCTAATTTATGTAAATTAATAACTTCATAATTTTATCCGACTCCGCTTAATATTTCTATAATCCAGGCGGCGTAGCCTATACAAGTCACTAAAAATTTTCACGTAAATTAAATTAACTTTTCTGTAACTTCATTCTATTTTTAAACAACATTGCTAGGCCAAATCAAGCAAGACGTGATCTGAAAGCCAGCGCTCTGAAAAGGAACCCACAAATGAACAGTGTAACTGCGCAGTTTATCACATGTGACGTCATTTCTGGCCGATAAACTGAGGAAACTGCGCAGTTCTGTCAGATATTTGGCCTGCGCGAGAGACTCTACTTTGCACCGATAAACTGCGCAATTAGCTCAGTTAATCGAACAGTTTGCACAGTCTATTCTTTTCTAGCACGTCGGCTCTTTACTGTATTATTTACTCTTCTGTTTTCACAGCCATGGCGAAAAAAATAACATCTTCTGAATTTCATAGAAGCGTATACTGTGATTATACTGCACGAAAAAACTGAGAGAACTGGGAACAGAACTGAAGAGAAAACTGAAGTATCCCACACACCACACAGTTCACACAATTGTGCAGTTTTATTTGCATACATAAATGCGCAGTGAAACTGATCGTGTGTGAGCCCCTTAAAAGGGATCGCCGATATGTTCCTGTCTAAGATACGTGTTAAATCTGATCACAAAGCGGATTTAGAAGCCTAAAATCTGATCAGTACAAATACGAACAGCTTTTGATTAGGTATTCAAAATTAAATCCTAAAATGATTACAATTGATAACAGACTTCTCGCAGTTTGGTAAACTTATGGAAATATAATTTAAAACCAGAAATTCGTAGGATGAGGCAGGGAGTAAAATTAATGAATATTAAATACTTCTAATTACCTTAAGGTGAATTCGTCAACTAGCCTTGGTTTGGTGTGGTTAGTATATCTCTTTTCTTACTCACGAATACTTTCGATCGTCAACTCAAACGGTGAATGGTCGCCGAAAATGTACGTTAGACCATGTTTGTGAATACATTTTAAATGTGTTGTGATTAATGTTGTTTAAGTGTTTGTGAAGTGTATTTGTGAAACATTTGATAATGACTGAATTGAAAAGTCGAAACGCGTAATGTGAGTAAGAAAAGAGATATACTAACCACATCAAACCAAGGATAGTTGACGGAATTCACCTTAAGGTAATTAGAAGTATTGTCATTAACTATCCAGTAAGGCTACTAACATTATAGAAGTGAATATTAAATCTCAGACTGTAGGAAACCATCACTTTAAATGTTATTAAAGTATACAAGACGCTGTAAACTAGACAGTTTTAATTAGGACGATCTGAAGACACCATGAAACAACAGTATACGTGTAGTGCTCCTAAAATGAATATTAGTTCTTTATGATTTCATATCTGAATGAAATTTAAAAGATTAATTACTAACGGTTAAGCATAAAATATTTGTGTTTTACTCGTGTTAACGTTAATCAGAGCGGATCAGAGTAGCGCAGTGGTTAAACGTCTTGTTTAGTTTGCTGTTTCGTAGGTTCGAGTCCAGTTACTGGCGTTCAGTTTACTTGCACTACACGCTGCTTCCTTGTCTTCGTTAGTCTAGCTGGTGATAAGTAAATAAGTTAAGTGGAAACGAATATTGAGAACTCGTAGAACCAATCATAAATCTCTCTATTATGTAAACAATTATTGTAATTCACGCAAAACTCTGATCCTACTGCGCATGGCCCTCTGACGGATCTAGGTCACGGCTATCCCACCCCAATCTACAGCGATCAAAGTGCCTCTATTGTAATTTCCGTGAAAATATGGGAGTAAATAATAATATGTTTGCATTTGCTTGCCAAGGGGTTTGGTGAGCAAAGTGAGCACGGGCGGAGCTCCATAGTAAGTATAATACATTTATGTACATTAACAAATTGCCAAATCTTGTTTGTTGGAGAGCTTCGAGCGCGATCAGTTAGAGAGTCTTCTAGTTTGCTACCTGCGGAAGTTCCAATACAGTTGCGTATATTTGAGTTGCCAGAAACAAAACTTCCTTGAAATAAATTTTATATAATTTAGTTTAGCGAACCAAGAGTAAATTACTATTTAAACTTGTTTTATTAGGGATTTCAATTTAATTAAATATTTATTAGCTAAGTTAAATAATTCGACCACGCAGCTGAACCGCTGACATGAGTTGAGCAAATTTCCAAGATTAAGTTTATAGGCCTATGTTTTAGAGTTTCAACCAACAATTTGGGAAATAGTTCTATTCACGACGGTGCTGAATAGCTGCAAAATGGTTCGCACGCCATTCCGCATATTCTGTTTTTTTTTCAATACACAATGCATTGCGTGCTTCACACGGCATTCCGCATATTGGGAGTATCTTCAATACACAATGCATTGCGTGCTTCGCACGCCAACCCCACGTTAGAATCCACCACATGCTTTGAACCGGGTACTTCTATGGTATTTTACGTTTTGATCGATTTTGGGGGAACCAAGCGAGCTATAAGGTCACGTAAAAAAAATGTGCAGAATAACATCCTACATTTATATTTGTAGAAAAAATAATTCTCGTAGGAAAAATCTAAAAAAACAGTTAGCCTACTTCCGGTCAAAAAACGTGCTTCCGATTGTTGGATTTTTTGGCTAACGAACTCGTCCGAGCGACGTAGACAACCAACTGTGTACCAAATTTGAACCAAATCGGACTTAAAATGCGGCCGCTAGAGTGCAAAAACATATATATGATTTTTAATGACACCCCAAAACGTGTTCTGGGGACCATGATCGGTGCTCATTTGCTACTCCCGACCTTGGGTCTTACCTTAGGGGCCATGCAATAGCTCATTTTTCCTATGGAAATTTCGTAATAAACAACCAAGTGTAGCCCTATGGTAGCTTTACTAGCAAGGGTATACAAATTTGTGTAATTCAAATAAATAAATAAAATAATTTAAATGATGTAAGCAGACTTTCTTGTAATGCATTCATTGTAACTTGAACTCAAAGTATTTATTATTTACGCAAGAACCAGCTGCACATAAGTACATAAATAATTTAAATCACGTACTTGACTGCAATGCGCTTTACCACAAGTAAAAGCTTTCAGCAGCTTACAATCTCAACTTGTGTGGTTAATTTACAAGTATTTCAATGTATTTCAGTCTTAATAAATTTCCTTTCGAGAAACACGAGTTACTGAAAACGTGCATTAAATTCAAGCTTCGGTTATCTGGAATGCTATTGCGTAGATAGTTTCTACAAAACAAACTCTAAAATTAACTGTCAGAACTGTATTTAAATTGAGATTTTATAGAGCGGAATAATGTTTGAACTGTGTCAAGCCTTGTAGCTAATATTTTATATTATTTAACATGCATTTATAATAAACAATCTATATATATAAAAGCTAAATAAATACCACTCTCTCACTCATCACGATTTCTCAAAAACTACAGAACGGATTGAAATTAAATTTGTTATGTAGCTTCCTCTAGGGCCATAGGTGCTCACTAAGAAAGGGTTTGAAAAAATTCGAAATTTTAGGGGGGTTTAGGGGGATTAAAGTTACTAAAATCATAATTTCAGATCTTTTATTATCATGACATTAGTGCTTTTATTATTTAAGATCTATATATATAAAAGAAAAATACCACTCACTGACTGAACACTTAAAAATAATACAATTACGTTAAAATACTGAAAATACCAACCACCACGGGCAACGCCGTACGGGTCATTATAAAAGGATAGTGAATTTAAAGAATTTTTTAACGGAAATCCGTTTAAAGTTTTACACAGCACAGAGGTAAATATGAACAACATTTAATGAAGTAGCGAAAATATTGTTTAAAATAAGCTTATGTATTACACTTAAAGGCCAAATAGGTACACCTTATCACTACAACCTTATATATTGGCATACCTACATTTAGGTGTACCTAGACCATTAAATTTAGCTACCAGTAATGTCTCGACTTAGAAGCACTCTACACCTTTTCAAACCGACAGCCTTAATTTTTTTTCTCTCTATTCAACCACCTCTTTTAGGGTAATATAACATAAATAAACGGTACCAAAAACTGGTACATAATTTTTCACAAACATATTTAAATTATTAAACAGATTCACAGTGACTTCATAATTGTAGGAGGGGTAGGAGAGGTGATTTTAAAGTAGGACATTAAATAATAATATTATTATTATTAGCTAGAGATAACACTATTCGATCGATTTCGAACAAATTTGCACTAAACATGTCAATTAGGCCTGTATAGATGCACGAAAAAAGGTTTTGAAAAAATTTGAAAACCACCCCCTTTATGGCCAAAAAACCAAAAAATCTGTTATTATTATTAGCTAAATGAGAATTTTTTGAAAGATGCGGTTTTTTTGCATATGATAGGGTACATTAAAGGCTACAAATAAGAAAATTTTTATCAAAATCGTTAGAGCCGTTTTTTTATAAAAAAATAATAACAGATATTTTGGGGGTTTTATTGCCAAAAAGGGAGTTGTTTTTCAAAATGTTTCAAAACCGTTTTTCGTGCATCTATACAAGTCTACTTAGCATGTCTGGTGAAAATTTGTTTGAAATCGATCGAATAGGTTTCGCTCTAGCTTTGTATACATACAAAACATACATACATACATACAGACATTTTGTAAAAACCAATTTTTTGGACTCAGGTTTCTCAAAACGGATATTTCCACAAAAATCTCAACATCGATTTTTTTGCGATCACTATACGTTCTCTATACTATAGCATAGTAAGAAAGTAAAATCGAACTGATTCAAGGTAGTCACATAAAATATGGACTTTATGACAGTTTTACACAAGATAGAAGTTGAAATATTACACTAACCCACTTTTAAAAGGAATGAGGTCAATAATAATTCTAGATATGTATGTGTATATATTAATTTGAATAATGGTTTGAATTTAAAAAGCTTAGACAGAAGTCGTTTATGCCAGTATTTGTACTTACACAACAGGTAAAATGGAAGAATTGTTGGGTCTGTTTTTAGTATTACGTTTTGAAACAATTTATTTTAATGAAATAAAAAAATAACGCATTTAAATCACCCGGAGAAATACACAGACTCAAATAACTTGTCAGCTGTTATCTCTCAGGTGAAACGGACAAATGGTGTTCAGCCTTCTGTATATAAATTTCACTTTATGACCACAAGTAAACTTAACTTCATAATAAGGGGAAATTACATTTTGACGTATAGCTCTGTGTATTACCATGGAACGTGGTCAGAAATATAAGTTTACACTTTCAGAGATGATGGGAAAAGGTTAGAAATAATAATATCCTTAGTAGATTACTCCTATTAATTAATTTGTTTTTCTAAAAGAATGTTTAGTGTTTATTACGAAAAAACAAAATTGTTTCTTGAAATTAAATGGGCCATTCCCCAAAAAAGGAATACTTTCAGTTCAGAAATATTATATGTTTTAGCTTTTGGCACTTTTTGCGTGGGTATTCGAATGAAATCTCGCGCACCGTACCTATTGTATGCGTGCAGTTTAAGGCTGTATCACACATACAAAATAAGAAAATATATATGAATATATATGGGTTGATTCAAATTATGTATGTATTTAACTGTATGTATAACTGTATGGGTTAATTTAGTCACGACACGCGCCGATGAAATGGACATTCTGCTTCCTCATTTTGTAAGTTGTGTTAATAATGTGCTTGGTGACAGCTCTACCATGGACATAGTCTTTACCATTTTTTTGTAAATGTCTAAATTTTCTAATTTGCTTGCTATTTACTATGGTAATGAATGTAAATGCTTTAAATGAACGTGTGTTGGTTCAGTATAGGCCTAACCCAAAATTATGTTATTATTATTTGACTATAGACAATCATGTTTATGTTATTTTTTAGATTTCAATTTTTAATGGGACAAGATAAAAATAATTATTAAATTTCGGATTACATCAATACAACCAACGATTTATATTATAACAGTTTTCACTTATTTGCTTTTTAAATTTATTTTTATTGTTTCTAAATGAATTTAAAAACATGAATCAACTCTCTAATTGAAGTAGCCCCCGAGTTGACTAAACATTCTAAAAAAAAAAAAAAAATTAACATAGTGTTTACTATTTACTGAATATTTATTAAACTATTTATACTGTAAGCTATATTTGCAGTAATAATTTTATTGTATTTGGTTTAAATAGCTTCGTCTCCAAGGTTTCAAAAAAGGCATGTAGTTTTAAATACTACTTATAAGGCTAGAGAGATTACAGTTAAAATTATGCATATGTACCGAAAATGCTTTAGACAATCAATCTTGGATTAAAAAAATCACATAAATATAAGACATTTGTAACAAAATGAAGTTGATAGATAATAAATGTACTCGTCTAATATTTGGTTTTAAGAAGCATCAAGATAACTGTAATTAAAAAATCTAATTGTTGAAAAAAATGTCTGTTTCTACCTGAATATGACTACCAGCTTTAAAACCTGCCCAGTTTTAGTACTTATGAGAAATAGCTCTTTCCTATGGAGTTGATGCTAAACGCCGTGCTATTTTGATGTATAAAATAAAACTATGTTGGCCATTAAATGTACTGTTATATTTATACTAAGCGTAAATTATTACTATATATTTTCTTTATTATATAAAATGATTATAATAATTTAATAAAAAATTATACAAATTTACTTCTTTTCATTGCGAATCAGTTGGTATCATGCCACGGAGATGGTTTTTGGAGTATTTTTACTTTCTCCACCCTATACGTAGTATATGGAGAAAGTATTGTTTTCGTAAAAATGTTCGAATTTGAATTTTCAGTTGAATTATCTGTTTTGGTGCTCCCAGAACCCCAAAAAATTGTTTAGTGAAATTATTTGTGTTGGTGCTCCCTGAACCCAAAAATATTTTTGGTGGAATTTTTTGTTTTGGTGCTCCCTGAACCCAAAAAAGTGTTTTTAGAGTGGTGTCTGTCTGTGAGTCTGTCTGTATGTATACACGACCAGAGAGGTCCGATTTTCATGAAATTTGGTATGTAGGTACTAAACCCTAATATCTCCAGGCGTTTTTTTATTTTTTGGAATTTTTAATTTTTAAGGGTAATTTACCCTTAAAAACCCATAAAAAACGACAAAAATGCAAATTTCTCAAAAACGGCTCTAACGATTTTGATCAAATTTTCAGTATTTATAGTGCTTAAGATGCCAAACAAAATGACACCACCCACTTTTATCAAAACTTCGGCGTTTTATAATTATGGGGAAATGTTTAAAAATAAACAAGTTTGTGTTGTCAATCTAGCATCGTGGCGGCGGCCGCACGGGGTAGCACCACGGTAGCGAGCACGGCCAGTAATTCAAAGGTCGCGCGATCGAATCCCGCCTGGGACAATATTTTTTTATACGATTGACGTAGGTGGAATATTATTTTTTTGTTTTGTTCTAAAAAGGAGTAAATAAAATGATTAAAAACAATATTATTTTGACTACAGTAAGTTGGGAGAAAGTTTGTGTCAGTTAACTGATACCGTTTATTAACTTTGTAAAACTAAAGTAGAATTTCATTAATTATTAAATTAGATTTTTTTACAGGTTTATTTTTTATATTTATTTTGACATACTAGAATATTGCAATCTTAAGCTACTGCTTAAATAAGTAATACATATACAAGAAAGCGAGACACATGTATTGAAGCCTAAATCACAATCTAAGTTCTAGCTACGTAAACCTTACTAGGTATCTAAAAATTCAATAATGAGGTAGTAGATCCTGTGGCTTCAGCCGGCAAAGTCTTCTTATACACAGTTCCGTGTCCAGTAGCTATAAAGCTTCCACTACTGATTTCAGATTTAAGTCCGAATGTAGGTTTTCATTACGCTGATACCATTTTGCGTTGGTAATTGCACGAATTATACTATTTTGGCTTCTTTGTACAAACAGTTGATTAGATTTTTTTGGTACATCCCCACAGTTCTACTCCGTATGTCCAAATTGGTCTGATTATTGTTAAATAAAGTAGTGGCTTATTATAAAGGTCCAATTGTGTTTAAATTAGACGAATGTTGTAACATATAATTTAATGCTGTTCACATTCTTATAGTAAAATTATTAAGAAATTTTGTTTGGGGTTTTAAATAATGGTAACATAAAGTGTCCCGTTTTTGGAGAATGACCCAAATAACAAATATAATACAATAGTTTATTGATAGGCTTCTGGGTAGCCTAGGGTGTTCGAAAGCAATGAGTAGTACTTCACAGACGTATATTTCTCATCAAAATAACGAAACAAGTTCCTATAAACGGAAGCCGGAAAATGTGTTTTTTCCAGATAATCTGCCATTTTGTAACTGTGCAAGGAGATGAGATCTTGGGATCGGAATTAGCATACGCACTTTTAAGCAACGTGTAAAAAAAATAAAGTTGTTCGTACAGTTTCAACTGTCTTAATTTTAAACGTTTAACTTCCAATACTTTTACAGAAAATGTAGACGAATTAAAATATACGTTTTTTAGGAAAAATAAAACATATATTATTCTTTTTATCTGCAGCTCAAAAGGAAACCAAATAAAATTGATATTAGGGCAAAATAATGTATACCAATAATACCATGTAATTAAAACATAAAGTTGGTAGACGAAAATCTTAAGGCAGCTTAAATTTATATCGTTTTAAACTGTATTCAAGAGTCAGAATTCACTATAAAAAGATAAAAGGTATACAACTAAACGACACTTTAAAAGAATAAACTGAAATCAGAAAAGTTTAACAAAAGGAAACAAAAGACTTAACGAACCTATGTACAGCAAGGACAAAATAACAGAAGCAGTTAGGTTAAGTCAAGCAAACGTAATCAGGAACTGAACTGAAAGAATTTATCGAAAGGTATTGTATGTACTTTACTTGTATAGTCACTTTTGCATAGTCACTTTTATTAGTAAAAATTGCTTTTTCTTTTCTAGTAAACTGATTTTACGCAATATTTATTGTGATTAAGAAATTGAATATTAAAACATTTTAAAAATCAAACAATCAAAATATTTATTGTCTTTGAAGAATTCTTTATGAGGATTTAAATGTGTATAAGAAACAACTGAATAGTTTAGGCATGAACT
>JAGFPH010003909.1:50935-64246 GCA_018207615.1 Philaenus spumarius | reverse complement strand
GTGAGATAACATCCACCAATATCTTGAGCGATCAGGGTAGCTCAGTTGGTAGAGCATTACGACAGAAACGTAAAGGTCTCGGGTTCGACTCCCAATCTTGGTCTATGTTTTTTCACTTGTAATTGAATTGAATATCCCTTGCTGAGGAAGTGTATAAGCGGGGAAAAATAGTAATAATAACACCACTGTAAGTTGCAAAATAAGAATTAAGATTGTTTTCAATGTCGCATACACGAGGTATTCAGTCTGTTAATTCAATAATTGCAGTAAAACCGTACAAGTGAGATAACATCGACCAATATCTGGAGCGATCAGGGTAGCTCAGTTGGTAGAGCATTACGACAGAAACGTAAAGGTCTCGAGTTCAACTCCCGGTCTTGGTCTATGTTTTTTCACTTGTAATTTAATTAAATACTTTTGATTTTTCCGTCAGTGTGACCTCTCGTGTCTCTTCTTTTGATTCTTTTTGAGTCAACGCCCGGTCGTCATAAGATGCGCACCTACTAACTGTTGTTTTAATGTGTTTGTTTCTTTTAACTTAACATCTCGACAACGTCCGATCAACAAGAGATTTTCTGATGATGGGATATTCATGTCGAAACGCGTTAAGATAAAAAAAGTACCACTGATAGAAAAATGAAATGCTTTATTCTTTATTATATTATTACTAGATGACTCGTGCGAATATTTCGCAAGTGAGGGGTAATTACCTGAGTTAAAGCATTGATTTAGTTAAGAAAATTACGTTTATTAATTTATGTTGATTTAATTGGATTGATTTGTGTTATAGATTAGACTTGCATGTACAATGTAAACAATATAACTAACAGGTGTTATGCTAGTTAAACAGATTGTTATTAGATGGCGCCTTTCATTAGTGCATGAAGTGTAATTACAAGGTGTAATATACAAGTGTTTACAAGAATAATAAATTTGTATAACGAAAACATAATTTTAAGCTGTTTGAGTATTTTTCTTCAATAGCGGGGAACAAAAGCTTTAAAATGAGGCTTGGATAGTTAGTTTTGATGAAGAATTAAGGGAGATATCGCTTAACAACACCTTTGAGAAATAATATATAAAGATTAGTACATTTTACAAGCTTAGGCCTATGTGTCATCACACCCAGTAATACTTTTGTTAATGTAACTTGTATTTTTGTTATAAGTGAATGGGGATTAATAATAATTTAAATGACATTATTAAAAAAATTACATTTATGTGCATTACGCATTCTTTGGACAAAATTGTAAACACATATCTTGTATGAAGGTTTCAATCACTACTTAACCGATATACTTGCAATTTGGTACAGTTATTTAACTTTTATGACAGTAAAAATTTGTTAGTGAATAATGAAAAGTTTAATAAATTGCAGCTTTTACTTTTTTTTTAGAATAAAGGAAACGAGTATGCAATTCAATTACTCGTTAATATTTGCTTGTTTATAAAATGAAAAGGAATTAGATATTACACATTTACAATGTTCCTACTTTCTACTCCTTTTTAACAAAGACGTGTTTATTTAGCTTTCAAACTATACATAATAATTAGTTTAAAAAAAATCTTTCATTTAGTTTTTTCAAGTACGCAATAAATTAGTATATTTCTCAGCATCTCTCCCATCCCAGCAAACTTGTAGACAACATCCGCTCCCTCTTTAATCAACTTTAAAACTTTATAGACAAGCAAGAAGCAGTATTTCTAGTTTCCGAAAAAATTATAATTAAATTTAGATTTTACGCTACCTAACAAATCTCTACAAAACTTCTTTCAACAGTTTTCAACAAGAAATAGTGGTTTCATGGTTGTGATACAATCCTAAGATATTGTAATGTATAATAAAAGATTGTTTTTATTCATGGAAAATCCTCGATCCAGTTTTTAAGCCAGGAAATTAGGTAGACCTAAATGGTCTTAATGGTAGACATTATCTTTAAAAAATAGACATTGACTTCTTGATTGACATCAGAATAATTGCATTGAGTTTATGGGAATACATTTTGAGGGGAAAACGAAATAGTGAATCCATGTTACACACTGATTATTGACTTTCAACTGTTTATAATGTTAGAGAATGAGCTGGGACTTTTTATTTTAAATTTACTTGTGGTGGTTTGTAAACCGCTACATAAGGGTCACGTTCTCATGTCCTGTGGAGATACAGGCTCTGTGACACAACCTTGTACCCATGACTTGCCGTCCGTAAGGCCTCGTCTCCCATCCACCAGATAACAGGTCGTGGGAACAGCTTGCCCTTGTACACCTGTCGTCCGATGTGGCAGTCCGGAGCTTTCTGAACCGTTCCCGCAAGGCGTATTAAAGAAGGTGTGTGCATGCGCAGCTTCTCCCTCCACTCCAGCCTACCCGTGACGTAGAGTGCTACAGTCGGAGCTCCAGTCTAGACTCCTTCCCCATATTTACCGCCGAAACCTGTACGACCTTCAAGCTTTTTTGAAGTCAAATTATGTTATTAAATATAGGCAAAATAGTGTATTATTGTAATAACATTTCTTATAATTAATAACCATTAATTAATTATAATGCCTTTTTGTGCCGTATTTGGCAGCGGTAACTCAAACAAAAAAGACAGCTTTTTACGAGTAAGGTTTTATTGATTCTCAAAAAATATTGATCTACGAAATAAAAACCTCCACTATCCCTGATTAACATAGGCTATAATTCATTTTAATTAAAACATTTTGTATTTCAATATTTGTAAATTTAGTCGGAAAAAATCTTAGGTTAGACCTAGAATGATGAACCAACACATGTATTTACATTCATTACCACAGCGACCAATTGAATAAAATAACAGATAAACGACTGTTTGTTCCAATATTTCCATTAACAGCTGATTTCATACTTTGAAGCGATTATTTGTATTTTTAACTTTTAGGTTATGTTTTTATTAAAGTGTAGACCTGAGCCTTGCTGGTTCTTTTAACCTTTATTATAACTGCTGTTATAAAATATACGGAAAATTTTATTTGAACATTTAACATTAATTACCATCTTAGCTTTAGGGTTATTATGAATCCTAAACAATTATTATAAAGAAAACATAAAATGATTATGTGTTAGAAGGTGCCAACGAGGTTGGCGTGCGGAGCACGCACGGGTTTCACCTATTATTGTATATTTTGGGTTTATAACTAAAAAAATTTGTAGTATTTTTCTAAAACCCTTACTTTTGAAACTTTGGTTTACCAATTAGGGTTTTTTTTTGAAGCGCAAAAATAGTTAGAGAAATTTGTTTAAATATTTTGTTTACATGGCAATGTTCTCCATACTTTCCTGAACAATAAAATTTATAATAGTGTATACTTTACTTGAATAGGATACATTCTATCTAAGTGATAATGACAATTGTACAAGCAGTAAAAAAAGTGCCTGACGCTTAGACTGTTAATACATATATTTTTAGAGTATTAAAATTGTTTTATGTTCAAAGTGGACAGAATTTATGTCGTTACTGAAATGCGGTTGTATGTTATTAAATAATTTTAAAGAGTAACAAAAATAAAATATTGGTGGTACAAATGATTTTATTTATTTGATGTATAACTCTTTTTAAAAATATATATATAACCCTAAAATATGCTAAATTACAATTACAATTTTAAAAAATAATTACAAAATTATTTTAATATAGTAAAAAAAATATTTGTTAGTAGTCAAATTTACGATACATAAGTAATCCCGTGACAAAATTTTGACATAAGTAATCTAGGGTTAATAGTGAAATAAAACTCAATGTTGTATTCACCACGACTTTTTATTTATCACCTATACTACTATTTTTTAATTATTTCATTGATAGTTAGTTTATATTAATTTTTATTTATTATTTATATTTGGGCAGGCCAACTAAACAATCACAATTTTAGATAGTTTCAATTTTTGTAAAGTAAATTTAGTAGCCTACTAGTAATAGTAGGCCTAGTAAACATAACAAAACCAATAAACTTTAAAAATCACCATCTTATTGATGGTAAAATTATTTACCCTATAGAGCTACTTAAATTTTGACAACTCTTTAAAAACTCATATTTATACATTAAACAAAATTTATCTGTTCACAACAATGTGAATAATAAATAACGAAGAGAAATGAGAACTAATAACAAATTAGAAGCGAGTAACTATGGTTCCGATTTACAATCTTATTATGTAGGACAGCTATAACTTTCATAAAAAAAATTGATGTCAGTATTTACTACATTTTATTCTCTACATTTCTATGTCTTTGAATGCCTCCCGAAAGTAATAGTAAAAAAACTTCCTCACTTAGGGTAGTTTTTATGTCAATCAAACCCGTATATTAGATTTAGGCTTGTTTCAAAATTATACGCCTAGAAATATTTGACCATGGACATAGATCATTTTAATGCTGACTTTATTACCTTTCCATTGATACCAAAAACATAATTTTTAGACAACCTTAAAGTATTTAATTCGCAGTTTGAGCAAAATATTACAATTGCACTCGGAACTACTGGTTCAGTATGTAGCACGTGACGTAGCTGCGCGGGCCGGACGAGTTTACGCTCCTCGATGCACACACCTTCTTTAATACGCCTTGCCGTTCCCATACTTAACGGAAAAACGCGGAACTTCAAAGGCCTGTGGCGAGGTGGGCGTGGTGTTAACCTAATCTAACCTAACACAGGACACGGGCCGTGGGAATGGTCCTGTCTATAATACACAGGCGACATGCTATCTGTGAACCGATACTGGGCCGCCTGTGGCCTGCGATAACGTTGGCCGTGGGAACAAGGCTTAAGGATGCCAGTTTTAAATTTCTCGAGGGTAAGGATTTTGTGCCCTTTAGAGATGATTACGTTTGATAAGTACCATGGGGCGTTTATAATCCATAGAAGTCCAACCTTTTCTTCCAAGCTCCTGGTGCGTAGCCTACTGGGCATTTGTATGGACAGCCTAGTTCTATGAGGAAGTGGAATACAGGCTTTTATGACTTGAAGGAATCTGCCTCGGACAGATTTGGCCTTTGACAATGTTTGCTTGACGTTTCAGGACAAGTTTAGCTTAGATTCAATAAAGATTCCAAGGCACCTGACATCAAGATTCTTTGCTAAGAGGGATTTCTTCAGAGTTCTTTCTAAATTGAGTTTTGCAGAGAAGTGGATGGTTAGAGTTTTATCTGTATTTACTGCAACTATCCACTTCCTGAGCTATTGTTGCAGTTCGTTGGATGACTGTCGAACCATATTCAAGATTAAGTGACCTGTAGTAAAACATAGCATCATCATTAAAGAGTCAATACTCTAGTGATACTTTGGGGATGACTAGAATGTCGTTAGAAAAATTTCCAATAATAAATTGTTTTAATATATTTACCCAATTTAGAAATATTTGTACCAGTCAACCATTGGTTTCTGAACACATTTAAGTACAGAAAAAGCTAGTAGTAATTCTTTAACAAAAAACTTGGAGCTATATGTATTAACTTCAAAGGGGAATAATTATTTAACTAACCAAATTGTTATCTCAAAATGTTCATTTTGTCTGACAAATTATTAACAGTGTTTAAAGCTTTGTCATCACATTAAATCATTTATCAAATGCAATATTTAGTTATAATTTGCTATACAGTCGTAAACCGTATTGAGGAGTGGTTCTGTTTAAAAGTTGCACAAATTTTAAAGAAAAAATGAGACGCTTACCACTCGTTGGTTTGTCTGTCGCACACAAATTGTTCAATAACACATAAAAGAATCAATCTTAATTTGTACATAGTTCTACAACATGCTAACCCATTAACCACGTTCCAATAATCAGCACTAACACTTCTTTACTACGGTGGGTTTTTCGTTTGGTAACCAAACAATAGCAAAAATACTTTATGCTACTGTTTAAGTTGGGTTTGCTAGAAAGGAATTAAGAAATAAACTGTTTTAAAGCGTTTTGAGTTAGTTTAGACAATTTTCTCGACATTTTTACTAAACCCCACATATCCCTCTATAACTCCAAAATACTGTAGGGTAAAACTAAAAATCTTGTTCTGTTGGGTTTTTAGTTTAAAAATACTCAAATACTACAATAAAAAAAAAACTATTACAACAGGTCCGAACTTCTATGAAAACGTTATGGACAATTTGATTTCTATGTATAGTAGGAGCTCTCATTGATCCTAACCAACAATGTACATTATATTCCTTCCGTGGTTATTGTTATTGGTTATATGGTTATTTAAGTACATTGAATAAAGAGGTATTGATGCATTGTTATTATTAATTTTAAATCTATACTTACAAAAGCCAAATACCATTGACTCATTGACTCATCACAGTTTCTCCAAAACCACGAGGAGTACAAACATGAAATTTGGCACTAATACACTTTATAGGCTCTAGACGCGCACTAAGAAAGGGTTTCTGAAAATTCGAAATTTTAGGTTGAGTTTTGGGGGTCAAAGTTACTTAATCACGATTTATCAAAACCTATCGAACGGATTGGAATGAAACTTGGTATGTAGCTTCCTCTAGGGCCATAGATGCTCGCTAATAAAGGGTTTTAAAAAATTCGAAACTTTAGGGGGTTTGGGGGGTCAAAGTTACAAAATCACGTTCTCTAAAACCATCGAACGGATTGGAATGAAATTTGGTATGTAGCATCCTCTAGGGCCCTAGGTACTCGCTAAGAAAGGGTTTTAAAAAATTCGAAATTTTAGGGGGATTTGGGGAGTCAAAGTTACTAAAAAGAAACACCGAACGTATTGGAATGAAATTTATTATGTATCTTCCTCTAGGGCCCTAGGTGCTCGCTAAGAAAGAGTTTTAAAAAAATCGAAATTTTAGGGGAGATTTGGAGGGGGGGGGGGTAAAAGTTACTAAAAATCTCCATAAGAAATACATAGTGTAAAATATTTATTGATATAATATATTTTTTGTTAATATTATACATTTAACTTTGATTTGTCTATCCGTGCAAAGCCGGGTCGGGCCAGCTAGTATATATATATATATTATAGAGCTAGTGCGACAGTAAGCTGGTCATGTGTTTGCACTAAATTTATATATATATATATTACGGAGCTTTATGCGACAGTAAGCTACAAAGTGTGTTTTTTCCACAAATCAATAAACATACATTTTAACTTTAAAATAGACAGTAGAAATTATTATCAAATATAATTAAACAAAAATATTATACGAGACTGACACAGTTGAAAGTTGCCAAACGAAATCACTTTCACACGAAAACAAAGTCGTATAAAGAATATATTCAGTCACAGAGTAAACAAATCGCATCTTAGACACAATTCCCCGACTTACTTCATTTGTATTCACAGTTTACACTGAACTAGCAAAAAATGTGTGTTTACACAGTCACGCGTCGTCGACAAGTAAGAAAAGTATGTCAACCGAATTCTTTCAATCTTCTCTGAATTGCAATCAAGATCTGTTTTGTCAAACTTTATTTATCCGACCACGGGAAGCCTGGAGGGAGTTGATTTTTATCTCCAGAAATATTGAACCTGGCAGCAGTGTGACATCGTGGTTTATCGTGTGTTCCCTTTGGAACCTCCAATCACAGAATAAAGATCGTAAGAGTGAGCATACTTCCAAGCGATATATATTTTGCAAAAATCTCTAAATCCATAGCCACCACTTAGCCCGCATGACTCTAGATGAAGTTGTCTAGCATGTAGTAAGGATGAGGATGGAAGTGAAAGTCGTCTACTTAGTGTGGAGTAGTTGTTTGAATTGGGAAGCAACTAGTCTGTTTGGTCAAACCTAATATATCCAACCTCAGGGAAGCATGAAGGAAATAGATTTTTATCTCCAGAATTACTGAACCTGGCAGCAGCGTGACACAGTGGTTTGTTGTGTGCTCCCTTTAGAACCTCCATCACAGATTAAAGGTAGTAAGTCAATCTACTGCCGTGCTAAATATATTTCACCAAAATCTGTAAATGGACACCACTAACCCCAGATGACTATAGAAAAAGTTGTCTACAGTCGGGAGTACGAAATAAGGCGGGTGATAGTTTTTGCGCTGTTGCCAGACATTGGACTGGCGAAACGAGGAACGCTTGTTCTGCGTCGCGATCTGGCAACACTGAGCGCTTTGCGCAAAAATTCTCACCCGCCTTATTTCGTGTTCCAGACTGTATATTAAGGATGAGAAAGGAAAGGAGAGCCGTCTATTTAGCATCGAATAGTTGTTTTATTTTGAAAGCAACTAGTCTGTTTAGTCAAACAAAATTCATCCGACCACAGAGAAGCCTAAAGGGAGTTGATTTTTAGCTCCAGAAATACCGAACCTGGGATCAGCGCCACAATGGTTTATTGCTCTCTTTCGAACCTCCATTCATAGAATACATATCACGAACCCGTAGAACCTACTGCTATGCTAACCGTATAATGCATAATCTGTAAATTGATATGCATCACTTACTCCACACTACTCTCGATGATGTTGCCTAGTCTATGGTAATGATGAGGGAGGAAGAGATAGTCATCTACTTACTGTGTTGTTGTTGTTTTATTTGGGATACAACTGGTCTGTTTTATCTAACCTAATCTATCCGACTACAGGGGAGCCTGAAAAGAGTTGATTTTCATCTCCAGAAATACTAACCTGGCAGAAGCGTGATATAGTTCACCCAGTTTCCTGCCTTTGAAACTTCTAATCATAGAATAAATATTATAAAACCAAAGAACCTAAACGTATACGCCAAAATCTGTAAATTAACAGACACATCTTAGAACACGACTAGAACATGTTTTCTAGTGTATGGTAAGAAGGTTCCTCTACTTACTGTGGCGTGTTAAATGTGGAAAGCTGCTAGTCAGTTTTGACTTAAATGCGTCACACTTTTATCATTCAAGGTTAGACATCTATGAAATATATTTTATCTATGCTCCAACTCAGTTGCAAAGGTTTGAAGCAAAATCCTCGCGTTCGGATTGTGTGCGCTACTCTAAGTTCATTCAATTAGTTTATCTGGCGAAAAGGAAAGACGTTGAACAAACAAATATAGGAGTAAAACAAATTAACAGATTTTGATAAATAATTTGTAATATTACTTAGTATATTATATTATCATTGTTTGAGAAATATAATATTAAAATTATGGTGTTTCTTGAATAAAGTGACTGTAAAATATCTACAAAATAAAGTATACTTCTGACAATTAACCAACTTTGACGCAATAGGTGACCAAACTTTTTTTGTAAAAATAAAAACTTTTGAGTAAAAACGTTGAGGATGTAAAACAACATATTGTCTGTAACAAAATATCAAACATTTTGAAATAATTGAGCCGAGTAAAACTCAGGAATATGATTTCCTACATTTGTATTATATTGTATATACCTACTTAAAAGGATGATAATTCCTTTTGGATAATTTAAAATGTAAATTAGAGATTTAAAATTAAAACTCAACTAAGTAAAAACATTTTAACTTAAATCACAGCCTCTTAGACTTAGTTAAGAAATAGCAACTTCAAAAGGAAATAGGATATACAAATTATTAGCTGTAACATTAATTAATTTAGATCTTAAAAATACAATTTTAAAAATTCTGTCTTTAAAATCTTTAGTTTGTTAATGTTTTAAAATTTGAATATTTATGGCATGAAATTTATTCAGTTAAATTAATTGAGGCAGATTAAAATTGTCATATGATAGAGTGTGATTGAATGTTTTGTTATTTAGACTTTTCAAAATCAGTTCTAACCTACGTTATAAGCCGAATTGATTATAAAACAGGTTTGTTATACAGCTTCCTAGTAAAGCCTTCATTTGACTTCTCCGAGAACGGGAATAGAATAACTGTAGTTGCAATATACAAAAATATAAATTTTATAAACGTGGTATTAAAATTTGTGCTGCGTACTAAAAAAAAATTAGGAACTTTAAACTTAAAATCCTTGTTTATCTATTTAGGAAATACTAAACCTCCTACTTATAAACAGTTGATCAAGTCTTCGGTATTCGATCTCGAATCAGAACACAAAGAAAGACAATCAAAGGAAAGCGTAAGGCTTCATAGTTGGGGATGGAAAACCAGTAATACCAGTTAAACGAGGCGAGATGATGAGCTTGGTTAGCAATTTTCAAAGGGCCGATAGCAAGAGTGTTTAATTTATTTTTGAGTTAAAGAAGATTCAATGTTTTTGAAACTTAGTTTATCTCGTCAAGTAAGAACGTTCTTATTTTCACGATTTAATGCAAAACACTCATTAAAAGATGTTGATGATGTTTTAAAAGATCAACAACATTTGGTCAGCTGTTACTTCGGTAATGCCAAGGTAAAATTTTTAGATTTACAGTATATAGTTGTATGAACTATGAGTACACAAATTGGGAAACGGAGAAGTAAACCCAAACTTACTACTGGAAATATTGACGAGAGTAATATTATCTATAAACGATTCATCAAAAGCTATTTTCTAGGCATATTGTCATTTAAAATTGTTGGAACCGAAGCATATGAAATAAAGGATTTCATATTGCAGATAGGCAAATGTATTTGCACATTTGGTCGAATGCAACAACTAAAGTAGTAATAACATTTGTATTAATAAAATTACTTTTACTATCAAAACATTATAATGTATAATATATAATGCTAAGATATACTTATATGTAACGAAGACTTTATCTATAAAGAAGTGTGACTGAATTTCCAACGTTCTTTTTTATTATATTTTTATGATCTAGAGCAACCGGATATGCTTTTAAATAACAACAGTTATTAGACTCACCATATTTGTCGTCCATCGTCGGGTGATCAAAACACTTAAAATTAAAAACATTTAACACAAAATTACAAAATTACACATTCAATACTCGCCGAAACATGTGTAGTGTACATATGTGCCATTTTTAATCTTCTATATAATAAACATGAATTGCTGTTCCTTTGTAAGCGCATAACTTTAGAACGGCTGGACCAATTTGGCTATTTTTTGTTTTAAAATGTTGGTAATAGTCCAAACTAGGTTTTTATATAAAGAAAATTTTGAAAAGTTTCCCAAAAAAGTTTCAAATTTGGAAAAAACTGAGCAGCCTAACAGCTGTTCGTATAAAGAATTTAGCAACACGTTATGTTTGTTTACATTCATTAGCATAGCAACTTTACTCAGCATTTTATAATCAGTTTATTATTCTTCAAAACCAACAGTTTTTTTAGGTTAGATTGACCAACCTAAAGCAAACAAAAACAAAAATCAACATAAATGCTTACTATAATTTTAATTCAATTCAAACATTGGTTGTTACATAATATATAAAACAGCTGTGTTGGATCAAAAACTGAACATGATTTTAGGTTAGGCCTACAATTAACCAAAACACGATTATTTGCAAATAATTTAGAATCAGTTTTTTTAAATTCTTCACAACTATCAGTTTTTTTAAATTCGGTAAAATGAAACAAAAGGTTTACTGTATTATCTATAAAGGTTTACAAACTATAAATCTAAATTTGTGTAGTATATTCAAGTGGTATAAAAACCATTTTACAATTCGATTATTTAAGTCAATGTAATGAAATGGAATAAGTACCCTTTAAATTAAATTAAGCAATAGCGATGCATTGGTGGGTCCACTAGGTGAAGATAAACTTCAAAGGATTGCTGGCGCTGAGTCTAATAACTATTCTTTTTTCCTACCACGTGAGCCTGATTGAACTAGTTTCAGAAATTAAGAAAATTTTATTATTTCTCCGATGAGCCTAAAAACTAGCTGCAAAATTAGCAAGCTCAATGTCAATATCTTCATAGTTAAAAATTCTTCAGTTCTGCCCTCTTTACAGCTGGGTTTCCTTGAGAGAGCATGTCCTTCCTGGATTTTTAACTAATCTCTTAGTCTCGGACCTTACAGAGATTGTTGGGTTCGAAGAAATTTCGTGGTTATTTCCTTTTTATACATTCAGATAAGGAGGACGCATAATATAGAGTTATATCAATGACTTGGTTTCTCAGCCTAAAATGAAAGGTTTAGTACGATTAGAACCTTAATTTTTGGTTCTACTTACTTGATCGAGTAAAAAATTTCCTAAAGTATTTGTGTGTTGCTTTACTTGGCCACGCCAGTCTCACACAAATACTTGGTTTGTTTTCTTTCTGGAACCTAAATCTTAGTTTAAGGTAGTTTGCGTTTTATGGGATACTGGCTGGGTACACAACAATCGTTATCATCTGTAGTAATCCTTAAATTGACTACCACCAAGTTGAACAAAAACCACTTTCTCAATAGAGGTAGTTTTGAATAATTAGAGGTCCTTTAGCTATAAACTATTTAAATACCCAATTTGTAAGGAGATCTGTAACTTGGCGGACCTTTCGTTTTACGTTCGTTATATAATGTTTTTATCTATTTGTCTGTCTTCTATTTGAGATTTATTTATTTATTCTTCCTTTTCATATTTATTTATACCTAATAATTTGACCACTTCCAAAACGTAGTCTTGCGTAATGTATTTATTATGGATTGTTTCAGACCGAAAGCTTCGCTTGGATACTAAAATTTTATAATTGAAGAATCAATCAAAAATTAAAAATGTGAGTGTCAATTCCACACTTTGATTCATGGTGTTTTGTTTTCGTTATTGCCTATCAATCAATACTACAAATCCCTAACATTTTATTTACACAGGGTGTCCCACGAAGAAACTGAGAAACTCTCAGGACTTCTTCTTCAGGTGAAAATAACAAAAAAAGTTCATATAAACATAGGACCGAAAACTCTTCCGTTTCCCAGATATCCGCCATTTTTTTGTGCAAAATAATTCATATCTAGAGAACGGTTTGACTTATTGAGTTCAAACTTGGCATGAAGCTTAACCTAACAATGATATATCTCAAGAAAAATAATCGATACTATCGAATTTTGTGTTTCAAAATGGCGGCTGTTTAAAAATTTCAAACCTAAATAACTCAAAAACCGTACATTTTAACGACAAATTTCAAGATCCCTTTTTTGTAGCCCTTTTTATTCCCTATCGGGTGGTATAACTGTCAAAACAATCGGATGAAGGATAATAGCTAAGTTAAAGGTAATGACAGCAAATGTACATACAATATTGCTGTGTTTACTGTGTTGGTATAGTATGCCGGGTTGAACAAACCAATTATTTACACCTAATAATTGTGTAATAAAACGGACCTTTCGTTTTATGTTCGCAGTATAATGGTTTCATCAATTTGCTTGTCTACTATTTGAGATTTTTCCTTTTCCTTATACCTAATAATTTGACCACTTCCAAAACATATTCTTGCGTAATGTAACGTCGAAACACTGATTCGTTTAAATAAAACTACGATATCACTGT
>JAGFPH010003909.1:30451-41867 GCA_018207615.1 Philaenus spumarius | reverse complement strand
TCAGGCTTCAAATATCTAATTTTTGACGTATAAAAGGACTTAGGAAAATGAATAATCTGACGTTAGAGAATAGTGGTGGAAAACGAATAAATTTAATTGGAAAAAGGCTTTTAAGAATTTTAGCGCCTCGAAGCAAAACAAATAAAATTATTTCCTTGCATATTATAGCAGTGCAAAAGCTTTGCGATTTTAATAATTTTGTTAAGTTCTTATTTTAAAACCCTTTAACTAATTTTCTTTAAAATAATAATGAATATAAAGATGAAACATTTTAAATATTTGTGAAAGTGACTATATTTGTTGTAATATTACGACTATATTTTAAATTAACACCAGTACAACGATTATATTATACCCGTTTTGAGTCAAACATTATGGAACTTTCTCAAACATCCAAAATCATATTTTATTACATTCTGGGAACCTTTATTGGAAACAAGTATTTTCAAATGTGTGAAAAGAATATAACATTCAATACATTTTGGCACACATGAGATTTGATCTTATATTTGCCGGTTAAAATCGTGACATTTCAAACATGAGTACTATCAGTCTTACATACCAATAAACAGATTAGACTTTTGTGTGATAAAATTATTAAAAAAGGGTATTTCACTTTTTTGAACGAAATATATGTTTTATTATAAATTGAAAATTCACCGTAAATAATTTGGTTGAACCATTTTGTAAGGAATGTTTTCAACTTTAAAATACACATTTATTTATTAGTTTACGTTAGTTAATAATATCTAGAAGCAACACCCGCTGCTTCGTTCTCAGGGATGAATAAATGAACGAAAGAAACGAATAGTTCACTGGTCCAAAAAACGTATAGTGAGTTTTGTCCAATTCAATTTATGTTTCACTAGCTTATATACATTATCAGTTTGCGCCAGTAAGCGCAAAAACGACGCAGTTTGAAGGGTATTTCACGTCTATGAGTATTGCCAAGATGGCCGTGGTTGTTAAGGCGTGAAAGCTTCATCAATCGTCATGGCAACCATCAATGGAAAAGTTCCGGGTTCAATTCCCATCGACACCGAATAATTTTCTGAATGGTTTCTTAACAGACATAATTGGCTGTGGTTCGGATTCCACGTAAAACTGTAGGACCCGTCTTCACTAGCCTTAAAGTGCAAAACAGCAGGACGTTAAAAAAAAATTCTATGAGTACATTTTACCTAAAATAGTTTCTAAGAACAATATTGTACATATTAGACGCAAATAATCGAAATGCAAATGATTTTTATCTCCTATATATAACTTAAGACTAGTATGTGCAAAGTTTTATATCTCTAGCTTTATATACCATTGCAGGTTTCTAGTACATTTTAGAAAGTTATCGAACAAGAAGTCCCTTCGATGGTCCAGAATCGTCTGGAAGATTCTATAACATTCTAGAACTTTCTGCATCATTCTTCAGCATTATCGAACATTCTAGAGCATTCTATCTGGAACTTCCTAGAACGTTATCGAACAAGAAGTCCCTTCGACGTCCAGAACCGTCTGGAAGATTCGATAACATTTTTGAACCTTCTCATCATTATTCAGCTTTATCGAACATTCTAGAGCATTCTATCTGGAACTTTATAGAACGTTATCGAACAAGAAGCCCCTTCGACGTCCAGAACCGTCTGGAAGATTCGATAACATTTTCGAACCTTCTCATCATTCTTCAGCTTTATCGAACATTCTAGAGCATTCTATCTGGAACTTTATAGAACGTTATCGAACAAGAAGTCCCTTCGACGTCCAGAACCGTCTGGAAGATTCTCTAACATTTTCGAACCTTATCATCATTCTTCAGCTATCTCGAACATTCTAGAGCATTCTATCTGGAACATTCTGGAAGCTTCTAAAACTTTCAGGAACATTTTTGTTAACCACTCGCGCTCGGTTTCCCATAAGAAGCCCATTGGTGTGATGGACATCCATATCTCCGAATCCCTGCAGTTCCAAACCGAAACCATTTTTTTCATGAATGAAGATGGAGGGTCACTACACCATAAAACCCTCATGATTCCGTATGGTGGTTTCTGGAACTATAGCGGCTTACATGAGAAAATATGGCTTACATTTATTATATAATATTGATATTTATTAACATTAAAACCTACAACTTAACTCAGGCTATTTGGTATACCTTTACGCCCCATCAAGCTTCTGTTATTTTCTGGAATGAAGCAATAGTCTGATATAGGATTGCAGCTTTATTAAATAGTATACATTTTGTCAAGTGCTCAAGGACTCAATAATTGGACTCAGTTATGCAATAAGGAACCAAATGCCAAAAAGTAAAACTTTCTAGTACTGCTGTTTTTAGATATAATTATGAAAAATCTTATTTAGGCTACATTTCTTAAAACAAAATAAATGCACATTATATTTATATAGATATTTTATAATACCATCTAACCATAATAACTAACTAAACATGTAAATATTTGATATCATGTCGTAACTTATATAAGTAAAACAATTTTATTTTTGTGGATTTAAAAAAAATATATATGTACATAAATATCTAAGTAAAATATGCAAAACATCCCAAGCCGGAGACCAGGTAACCAGTCATATTCCGTCAGCTTGGAAGCGAGCCAACCACAGTTTGCTTTACTTCCACCCTCCTACCCTCAAACCACAGATATGAAAGCCTACTTCTATATGGCCGAGATTTGAATCCGGTATCTTCTGATCAGGAAGACCACGCGGCTATGGCTTGCCTTAAGAAAACTGACAACAACTCAACACTTAGAATGTTTACTTGCTAAAGAATTGCCTATCTCGCCCCTTCTCCTTATTGTAAAGCACAAAACTGTACACTTACCAGGTGGTAGTTGTTTCAAAATTTGATAGGTGGCATCACATTGCAGATATGAGTTGGATCTATATGACATAACAAAATATGTACTGTCATGAGTAATTTTAAGTAAAAAAGTTAAATTTCCATTTTTTGGTTGTTGGTTCCTTATTGCATAACTGCGCCCAGTTGTTCCTTATTGGCTGCAATGCCTACAATGTGTACAGGATGTCATATGTAGTTTCGTTACGCTATTCTTGTTATTTAGTTAATCAATTGGTAATCATTAAACATATGCTTTAGATTTACTAAGATTGAAAACTAACATTTGGGTGAACAGAAATACTGATGACAAATTTAAATTTTTTAAATGAATATTATTTATTGGGTACTACATTAACTAAGCGTGTAAGAGTTGTTTGTTTGGTTTTTCCATCGTTAAATGTAAATTCATGGAAAACGAAACTTCTTATTTTACTCAGAAATTTCTAAACTATTCGCTAGTAATTTTATTTATGAAATTTAGTAAAGTCTGAGATTATTTCAAACATTTGCACGAAACAACAAACAACTTTAGTTGCTTATAATATTAAAAATCACAAGTAGTAACTATTATGATGTTAAGATCTTCAATGGCTGTTCTTCGATAGAGATAATCGTTAACATTTTCAAGCAGTTTAAAAGGCTTCACCATTTAATTACAATAACAATTGATTCGATTAGTTCGAATAAAACTTTCTTAGTTAAAAAACAAAATGTGCACATTTTCAAACAATCAAATGTTGATATTTATATTGCTAACCCAACGACTATTATATTTGCTCAGCAATGCTTTTTAATCACGCGCTACTATTAAATAAAATAACGCAGTAATCAATTTGAATAACAAGTGAAGGCATTTTTAATGAGAATGGGAATAGGCTTCATTAAAAATATAAACAAGTTATGCCGAAGCATGCCTTGTCATTATCACTCAGTACCGGGACTCGCTTTTGCGATTAGATAATAATTCGATTTCAAAGCAAATTATCTATCCGCTTCAGAGATGAGCTTTGAATCTATCGTAGGCTAACAATATACGTTGCAGATTCAGGTTTTGTACTGACCGATTCTCCGTCAGAAGTACGAGGACGTGTGTGTAAAATTTGCTCATTACAAGATACTCATTATTGCAGTATGTGATTGTTAAATACAATTTTTCTTATGAAGTCAATAGTAATTATTGTTTGTAGTTTGGATCAGGGATGTATTTTTGTAACTGTCCTACAGTGAGTGCAATGTTATTAATCCAGTCGCCAGAAGGGTCCGACCCTACATTAAATCAGATAGTTCTGATTGTTTTTGTATGTTGTTTGGGATGGGTAGAGAATGAAAACTTCACGTTTTATTCATCCCCACCCATCGGCGTTTTTCGCCATCTTGAAAAAAACTTGTAACGGCCGCCATTTAAAAAAACTATAACATGGATATAAATATGGATCAAATTTGGCTATGATGCACTTTGCATGTAGTTTAACTCTATTTTGCTCAATAACTAACTTCCAGAGAAGATTTTTTTTAACGTCCTGCTGTTTTGCACTTTAAGGCTAATGAAGACGGGACCTACAGTTTTACGTCGAATTCGAACCATAGCCAACGATGTCTGTTAAGAAACCATTTAGAAAATTATTCGGGGTCAATGAGAATTGAACCCGGAACTTTTCCATTGATGGTTGCCATGGTGATTGATAAATCTTTCACGCCTTAACAACCACGGCCATCGTGGCTTACTTCCAGAGAAGAATAAAAATCCATATTTACAAATGTACAAAAAACCTACGACTACTTTTGATTTCTGACTGTTTTTTACTAAAATTATCAGTAAAAGTTGAATGAATATAAACAAATCAACTTTTCCTAGAAAGAGTTATCCTGCTGTGGTTTAGTAAAAGTTGATTCAGAGATGTTGCTCTCCACATGTAACTGCGCGCGCATATCTTTGTTTTGATTATCACCGCCAGTCAATCGCCATTACTCGTCTATTTTTTGTAGTGCAATAGTAACCGAGGATTTAGGTTAGGTTAGGTAAGGTTAAACAATAGCTGTAATAATTATTGTTGCAACTTCACAATCACTTGAAAGTGGTCAAGGATTTTTCAAATGCTCTTGTAACACTAAATTCAAATGAAAGAAGTGCACGTGTAAGAAGAAAGATGTGCTCTGCAACTCACTGTCACAAATCTTTACCTTACTGTAATAAATGAAAAACATTTTTTATTTCCCTTTATATTATAAAGGTTTGCTTTTTTTATTAGGTAGTAGATCGTTGTCTTTCAAAAAGTCAACTTTTACTAACTCAAATCAGTAAGAGTGTACTTTACCTAGGCAGAGTCAACTCTTTTTGGAGAATTTACTTTTCCCAGCAAATTATAACAATAATTGTAATGTTAGTATATTATTTATATTTTATTAAATTAAATGTTATAATAATAAAATAATATAGTATGTATTTTTTTAATTTAGTTTCTGTTTTCTTGTTTTCTTAATTGTTATTACAAATCATAATATAGGTATACCTTAAGTTTGACTGTAATCCGTTCATCCAATCCTTTTCTAATGTCAGCATACCCTCACACGGACAATATGTGTATGTTTCGAATTTTTAATTTATGTTTCATTAAGTGTTTTGCGTTTGTAGTAATATTTGTGATTTCGACGATCTATCGATATTGAGAAAAGTAGTTTTAGTTTGATTAAATTGTTATTTTTGTGATCAGAAGGTAATGTAACTTAAAACTGCGGTCGTCACTATATTACAAAATGATTGGATAGACTGATTACAAGCAAACTTATACAACCAAGGCTTTAAGCCCTAGTAAACCTTACATAATAATTGCAAAATTACATTTGTCATACGTTTTTCAGTAAAATATAGATTTGCCATAGTTTACCAGTAAAGTATATTATGAGTATATATTACCTTTAGTATTTCAAAAATAGAGGGGTAAGGAATGTTTTTTAGAAATATCGGGAAAACTACATGTCACAAACATGTATCATAAAATATTTAATTTAAAAAACCAATATAAAACATTTGTTGAGTTCTTATTTGTTAAATATGGCACTTCGAATGCAATAAAATTATGTTAAGTTTCATTGTGATACTTTCAACATCAACAGTTCGGGAGAAAATCAACTGGGACATACAGACAGTCAAGTAGGCATAAGGGTTTAGTTCTTACTTTTACGTCATAATAATTGTCATACTTATGTGTAATAATTGGTTTATTCAAATCGGCGTCCTATACCAACACAGTAAATGTACATTTACTGTTATTATCTTTAACTTAGTTATTATATTTTATTCGATTGTTTTGAAAGTTACACCACCCGAAAGTGAATCAAAAGGGCTACAAAAAAGGTATCTTGACATTTACCGTTAAAACATACGGTTTTTGACTAATTTAGGTTTGAAATTTTCAAACCGCCGACATTTTGAAACTCATGATTGGATTTAATCGCTTATTTTTCTTGAGATATATCATTATTAGGTTAAACTTCACGATAAGTTAGAACTCAATCAGTCAAAATCTTCTCTGGATATGGATTATTTTGTGCAAAAAAACAAAATGGCTGATAACTGTAAAACGAAACGTTTTCAGGACTATGTTTATATGAACATTTTTTCTTATTTTCAGCTATAGAATGAGCTCCCGAGACTGGCCACATAGTTCTGAATCCCCTGTATTACTACAAATTACTACACTAATAATAATCTCAATCAATACATTATTTTTGTTTACATTAATATTGAGTTTTGTATGGGTTCTAAGTCATTATTTACAATTACTTTACGAAATTTGTTATTATACAAAGTTTCCCAATCATCTGTGGTGTTAAGTTTAGTTACATTATTCAATAATACAGAGTTTTATATTTTAAAATTATGGTTTTTATCTAAACAACTCTAAGTTATATCAGATTTTATCTGGCCTATTGTATTTTAAAGGAGAAAAATGAAAAATGTATTCATACTTCTTTTGGTTTGGCCTATATATTTCTTTGGACACATTTCACAGTTTATAACAATAAATTCCAGATTTGTCCTGCTCTTGAATTTTATCTCTAGGATTTAATAACAGTTTACCAAGATTATTCTCAGATGTCAAAGTTACATTTAAATTTGCACATTTCGCTAGCGATTTGTTAACAATATTAAATAATGGTGGAGCAAACGTTGTTTTAAATCACCCTTGTTGGGGTTTGTAGCTTTCCAGGGTAGATCTAGATTACTTAATTTTCTTCAATGTAATTTTCTTGACTATGTTGTCTATCAGTTCTTTAGAATAACCATTAAATATCGCAGCACCATAAACATATATTAGTTGTCCTTAGATAACAGCAAATTAACTATGAACTATGGAATTAAAAACAGTAGTTTTATGTGCCGGTAAATGATGCAAATCCTCAGTTAGTTATATATTTGTCTGTGTGTGCGGGCTTTCTATATTTTTGTATACACATTGACATCTAGAACAGGAAGGTTGTAGGAAGTAATTAGTCATGCTTAAGGGTTAACGAAAACTATCTGACGAAGTATACTCACAGTCGGAATAATAAAATATAAAGTTTGATCCACTGAATGTAGTTTAGTCAGACTGAAGACATTTTTAATCCCATGCCTGAACGTGTTTCCATAATAACTTGTCAAAGTTTACCCGCAACGTGCAGAATATTTAACGCATATTAAAGCAGTTTTACAGACTGTTTTGAAATTTTAATTATATTTTTAATTTAACTTTGTTGCGCTGTATTAAACTTTACAAAACTTTCATGGTTAATTTCGAGAAATTTCCATTTTTAATCACAGTCCTTCACAAAAAGGAGACGCAGAAAGTATAGAAATGGAATGACGAAATTTAAGTTTATTTGCCGTTACCTAAAATAGAACCTGCAAAAGGGATGTTTATTTAAACTTAATGTATCTTCCTTTCTACTGTTCCATTCTTAATAAACGGTACCAGATAACTGCCACATACTTTCTCCCATAATATTTCTCCGTAACCATTGATCGTAGAACAATGATTCAAAATCCCAAATTATTGATTTTTTTACCCTATTTTGAATAGTGATAGCTAAATGCCACAATTTTAATCTTTAGGGGAAAATTCCAAAGAGCCAGTTTTTGTATCAGTTTTTGGCCCATAACTTTTGAACAGGTATTTTCACACAGGTATTTGGGTTCATAAATACTATAAAAAAAACCGTTGTACTTGGATTTTTCTCGTTTTTTGTCCATTTGGGGGGGGGGGGGGGGTAAACCCCGTTAAAAATCAAAAATTTGAAAACAAATTAAAAACGCCTGGAGATATTCCAGAACTACACCCACATAAAAAAATTCATCAAAATCGGACCGTTGGTATCGTCTCCAGCTCTGTGCACATCCTTACAGACACACAGACAGACATCACCCAAAAACCACTTTTTTGGGTTCAGGGAGCACCAAAACAAATTATTCCAATAAAAATATATTTGGGTTCAGGGAGCACCAAAACAGATAATTCCACTAAAAATTCAAATTCGAAAATTTGGACGAAAACAATACTTTTTCAATATACTACGTGTAGGTGGGAAAAAGTAAAAAAAAGGAAAGCTTATTAGTTCAATAAATGCAATAAAACCGTACAAGTGAGATAAAATCGACCAATATGTGGATTGATCAGGATAGTTCAGTTGGTAAAGCGTTCCCACGGAATAGTAAAGATCCTGGGTTCAAATCCCGGTCTTGGTCCATGTTTTTTCACTTGTAATTTAATAAAATTAACCCTTGCTGAGGAAGCGCTTAAGCAGGTAAATTATTACAAAATAAAAAATAATAAAGCTTATAGGATCACTTTATTGGTCCGTCTACTGATTTTCTGTGGAACTGATGAAAGTATCACGACCAAATTGAACATAGTTTAAAGCAAAATATTCAATGTGCAAACATAACAGATACATAACCGAGCGTTGTCATTGCATGGAGCCCGTTAAATTAGTTTACTTATCAAAAGACTTCTATAGCCTGTTTTAAAGTTTATTATACGAGTTCTATATCTGTCATTGGTACTAGCTGAAAAACTTTGTAATACGTAATGTGAAATTAATATAGTGATTATTGAAAAGGTTAAGGGAGAATTCAGAAGATTCCAGTCCCTTACAACTTATAACGTAACAGATACAGAAAATCAAATACTTTGTCGCCCCGAAAGTAGGAATACAAAAAAAATATTGCGAAGGTGATTGTTTTTAGTTTTACTTTCTTATCGTAAGACACACAATATTGTTCCTTCAGGTACAGTTTTAGTAAATAATTTGCATTTTACCATGTAACAAACTTTATAAAAATATGGACATCTTGTTTACACAAAAAATTGAGGTTATGCCAAGCATATTCAGGCACGGAAGTTTATTGGTGCATTGTTGTTTCAGTAGTATTGCTAAAATATTTTGCGGTCGGAAAGAAGTGTTCATGTCAATTGTAATGAGTAGGCCTGTACTTTTCAGCTCACCTATAGGCGGGCGACCAATTAAACTCAATGCTTTTTGCATGGGCACTTTTCCGCCCGCCGGATTATAGTGAGGTTCTTTCTACCCTATTAATGAGACAGAAAAGATCCCTTAAAATAGTAGCTGGAGGAAAATAAATGTTCAGTATACCGATGCTTTCTCAAAGAATAATATATAATTAATGAATTGTCATTCAAATTGTTATGTTTTGCTCTAAAATTAGTTTGAAATTATTTCTTAAATACATTAAAACTATTTATGAGATCTTAAGTAAATATTTTAATTATTGCACTTCCAATTTGTATGTTGAGATAAATTATTTTAATCGGTTTCCGTTTGGTAAGAAAAATAATATACTTTAGTTTCTAGTTGATATTATGAGGTTGGTTCGTAAAAAATTTAAAGGAATGATTTAAAAAATTCTGTTTGTAGTAAGATGTCTATAAGTTTTTTAAAAGAGGTAAACACTTTTTCTACAACCGGCATCCGAAGTATTAAAGAAGACTGAGACTGGGTGGTTTCTATATTTCTTATAGACAGTGGTGTGGTTTCTAGAAGGACGAGCTGCACGTACACGGCCAATACTCTACCCATTCACGACCCTTGTGTGTCACATCTCAAAACTATTTCCGCAATGCCAGGTACGTTAACTAGTTAAAATTAAGTCAAACACATACAAAACAATAGTTCGTTATTTATTTTGCGAATAACGATGGAAGAATTTATAACACAATTTAATTTAAACTCAATTAGTTCAATTAAAGAAATAAAACACAAGGATAAATAAGGAAACCGTGTTGATTTAAGTGAAATTGTAAATGTTGCAAGACTGTTTGTCAGAACGGTAAGGGATGTATGAAAGGAGGCTAATTTTGTCGCTTCTTTTCTTTATCAAAAGTTAAAAGGCGAGAACATCTCGACAGATACTTTTCCGTCGTATAAAGTCGTACATTTTCTATGTATTACAGACAAAATTCTGGCTGACTCATTTGAATTTAATACGATGGTGCATCGACGCAGGCACCCACTGAGAAAATAATAATTATGATTATGAGGTAAATTTGTATTTAATCGTCTTCGTCCGGTAAAATTAGTAATATATTAAAATGTAGATGAATAGTAGTTTTTATTGAAATAGTGAACATTTTCTTAACTGTGGTATTAACTGAGAGTTAACTGGACCAGCTGGAAAAGACTTGTTAAATTTAGAAATAAATATTTGTCTGTTTCAATAAAAGCTAACAAAGTTGATTAAATAACAGATGATGAGCGGAGTCGATTAAACGTGTTCTTCTTAAGCTAGTTCTCTCAATGAATTTACTAACATCCTTTATAAGCTTTAAACCGATCGAAGCTTAAATAATACCAATTTGAATACATTGGAAATAACGTAATCTGTCTAACTATATGCTAATTGAACTCCTTCAGCCAAATGCTAAACGTACTTACATCGAATGTTACACTACACAGTTACTGCAGAAATGCAGCATCTGTGACGCCACGTTGATCTGCAATCAGGCGTACTCTAATTAAATGAAGAACTGCAACGCTATGGAAAGTTTCATCAGGGAGGTACACATGTTTAGGGATTCACAGCTAAACAGACTTCATTTCCTTAAAGTACTTGTGTCGAAGTAAATAGTAGAGATTGTAATTCAATCTTTCCTGTATACGTCTTCATTGTCTCAGTTACTTATTGTCTGTCGTGCCTGACTTTGTCTGTATTCAATATTAAAACAAGTCCCAACATTTAAAAAAAAATGTTAAATTCCAAAAAGAAAACGTGAGAATCTACATATGTAAAAGGCAAAGCCCTCACTCACTCACTCACTGATCATCACTAATTCTCCCATTTCCCATGAAACTAGAGAGATGAAATTTGGCATGTGTATACTTTGTGATTTAAATAGGAATACTAGAAATTTCATTTTGATATTAAAATTAGTAGGGGTAGTTTTATGGGTTTAGGGGTAGTTTTGGGTTGTCATTCCCAAAAACGGTTTTGTAATGGCTTTATATTTTTTGTTATAGAGGGCAAAACGAAAGATCGGATCTTAAATTTGGTGAAAAATTATTAGTGTGGAATTC
>JAGFPH010003909.1:5826-23689 GCA_018207615.1 Philaenus spumarius | reverse complement strand
AATTTATTTTTTACTGTTTTTTTTTTAGTAAATATATATATATATATATTTTACCTTAGTAAAATTATGCAAAACAGCCCCAGCCGGAGACCAGATATCTAGTCATATCCCGTCAGCTTGGAAGCGAGCCAACCACCGTTTGCTTTACTTCCGCCCTCCTACCCTCAAACCACAGATATGATTAGATATCTGGTCTCCCTAGCCAAGATTCGTACTCAGCATCTCTTGATCAGAAAGACGCCTCGTTATCCACTAGACTACGGCTTCATGAAAGAAAACTGACAGATTAACAAAACTTCAGTTACTTTACTATCGGTATAAATATTCCGTGTAAAGTAAAAGATAGTTTATCAGCACCATCTAGGATCGATTGGTTTTAACAAAAATGTACCTTCATCAGCGCCATCTAGAAGTGGTTATATGAAGCTTGCTTGGTTGCTCTTAACTTTTTATCTGTATGATTTGTATGTGTGAGAGGTTTATAATAATAACTTAGATTGGTTCTTATTAAGTTACATAATTAATTTAGATCAATTTGCTAAACTTTTAATAAAAAATACTAACAAATGAAGACTATGGCAGGCCATGGAAGATAAAAATATAACCAGAAGAAAGCCTGAAACTTACACAACAAGATGCATATGCGATCTTTTGTATTTCTTAGGAACTAACTCGGATAATACAGGTTTTATTGGTGGACGGCGATTCACCGTCATTTCACATAATGGCAACAGGGAGCGCGACAGCGAATCGCCGTCGTTATAAGCGAATCTAAAATCACATTTTTCCGTAAAACAGTTTGTTTGGTACAAATAAACCGTTATCTCAAAAACTACTTGAGATACAGATCTGAAATTTTTACCACATATTCTTGGAGCTATAAAGCAAACTTTAACACAAGCTTTATGTACTATGAAGCTCAATTATATTTTTACAATAAAAAACCTGGAAAAATATGATTTTTTTTGTAATGAAATCTTTAAAAAATCATAAAGCCGAAAAAAATTTACTAAATAAAAAAACCTTGTGTTAAAGTTTCCAACAAATAGCATAAAACTAGTAAAAAAAAAATCAACAATGTACCTATAGTGGTTTCTGAGGAAACGGGTCATCAAAATAGTAAATTTAACATGGGAAAGATAGGACCCTCCGAACCCCCTTAACACTTTCCATATACAGTATATATAATACACTTTTAAATTTACATAAAGGTTGAGATCGTGTACAGCACTTTAAGAAAGACAATTAGTTACACAATTTGAGCTGGGGAAGTTTAGAGGGAGAAAACTTGTTCTCAAATTTGTACACTCGGAGACATAATTTATTTCACCCATACCTTTTTCCCCCAACTCTAAAACGCCTGCTTAATCCTTTATGTTCTTTATTCATTTTAACACCTTAAGTTTTGAAATATTACTTTGAGAAGCATGTTAGTAAATAAATCAAAGCACAACCAAAGACAAATTCAAGAAAAGAAACAACTATACTTGAAGAATAAGAACATGAAATAATAAAATCATTTGCCCTGCTACATCCAGTTTGGTATTGTTTGAAATGTCTTTTCAATTTAACGAAACGTGTTTTGTAGAATTTTGTCGCAAGGTTAAAGCAGTTTAAATTTCTTTCTACTCCTGTAGCTGTTACCAGGCCAATAAATTATAAAATAACAAACTCAAAGAACAAAATCTGAATTCAATTTTTTTAAATAATGTATTATTATTCAATAAGATCAGTAACATGGTTTTCGTAAAAAAATATAAAACATGACTTAACTTTGTTCAAAATTTCACCTACACAAACTTGTTGCAATCTTCTGTTGGAAACACAACTCATTGTGACAGTGCATTTGATGATATTTTTTATTTTAGCATCAATTTATTGTTTATTATCTGACTTGTAACCTGACTTTGTTTTCTTCTTTTTCTTTTGTGGACGTTCTACTTCTTTCCATAAGTTGTGTCAACTTAACGCGTTGTCCTTTGATTGTACTATTTATCGCGATATTTATTTTGCTTCGGTTTAGTTTATGAATGTCATATGAAATCTGCCTAGGGAGACTAGAAAGTTTACCTATTCTCAGACCTGGTATGATCCTTCTCTTCCTTCCGTGCATTAGCCTTACCCAATCACCGACTCCCTGCATCGCTTTCATCTTTGATGTGCTACAAACGGTTTTGGTCCTCAGAAGTCTGTACTTGACGTCTTTTATTGGCCAGCTCATGTACACCGATTCAGTCTATTCTAATGTGTCCTGGTATCCAAAAAAGAGTTACGTTGCTGAGACCTCACAATCGTAAACTCGTCCTGGCACATTTACATGTGAGTTCTGAGCTTTTATACTTGCTTAGGTTTAACTTTATAGATTCTTGCTTTTGTTCCACCATTTTTTACCGTCCCGAGTAAGAGTCTTCTAATAATTTCTCGCACTCGATTAGAACTACTTCGAATGGTTTTGAAAGATTGTACTGAGTTTTTATGTGATGGACTTCATGGACTTCATTTTACGGTACTTACACGTTTTGAAGCTGATACTTATTTTCAGGTCCTTTTGTTTTAGGAAGTCGTTAGCACATTCATACGGCACCCGTCCTTGCATAATCTCACAGTTACAAACTAAAAATGTCGTATTTTAACATGTGTTAAATGTTTGTTGTTGTGAAGATGGAAGTACAACCTCCAAAACGCAATAGAAGTGTAAATAATCACGAGTGAAAAAGCAAACAAGGTGACTTTGTTTTAATGCATTTTAAAATATAATTTGAAAAGTTGGAATATATTTATTGGTTTTTAGCTGTCACCAACTTATATGTGAAATATTTTAGTTTTGATAATATGAATGGTTGTGGAACTCTGCTTTCGTTCCTATTTCTTTGGCAGTATTTTATGGAATTATTATTTCCTATTTTATGGAATTCCATGATTTTGTAATATTTTCCTAGGTTATACGGCTAAGAAAATATTCGAATTTTTTTTATTCGTTGAAAGTGTAACAAGTAATTGGAGACGTTTACTTCATTAGTACAGGCTAGGAGTTGCCATGGTAACTACGTTGGGTAAATGCTCATCAAATGTCGTAGTCAAGGTTGATTTACAGAGTCGTTCATTTCCTGAAAACAAACAGCGCGTGGAATAGTATTGCTTAGTAACTTGCTGTTTTGTTTTCACATTCAATACGACACAGTTAAACTGTTGAAAAGTTCTGTAATTGGATAAAATCAAAGCACGTGGAAGTGGAAATAACATTAAATTCTTCGAAATTATCAACCCTCCCTTACGTAAACTATTTATATTCGTTAGGACATTTTTTACTTTCTCACTATACAGTACTATAGTATAGAGAAAGAATACTGATCGCAAAAAATCGATGTTGAGATTTTTGTGGAAATATCTGTTTTAAGACCCCCTGAGACCAAAAAAGTGGTTTTTAGAAAATGTATGTCTGCATGTATACAAAGCTAGACAGAAAACTATTCCATCGATTTCAAACAAATTTGTACCAAACATGTCAATTAGTCCTGTGTAGATGTACGACAAAGGTTTTGAAAAATTTAAAAAAACACCTAAAAAATCAGTTATTATTTTTTTATAAAAAAACGGCTTTAACGATGTTGATAAAATTTGGCTTATTTGTAGCCTTTAATGTCCTACCATATTAAAAAAAACCGCATCTTTCTAAAAATTCTCGTTTAGCTAGTAAAAATAATAATAACTGATTTTTGGGGGTTTTTTGGCCATAAAAGGGGTTGTTTTTAAAACTTTTTAAAAACAAAAAAGGGTTCTAACCACTTTTTTCCAAAAAAACCCCAAAAAATCAGTTATTATTTTTTTATAAAAAAAGGCTCTAACGATTTTGATAAAATTTGGCTTATTTGTAGCACTTAATGTACCCTACCATATGCAAAAACCGTATCTTTCTAAAAACTCTCATTCAGCTAATAATAATAATATATTTATTAGTTACTCTCCTACTTTAATGTATCCCTTCTCCAACTTTCATACAATTATGAAGTCACAGTGAATCTGTTTAACATGTTCACTGCAACGGAAATTTATGATTGCCTATGCTAGGACCTGATCTTTTACTTTTTATATTTATAGCCTACATGAGTAGAAATTACTTTATTTTGTATTTTTGAACCTTTTTACATAATAATCACTAATATTTTAAAGATTAAACACATGTGCGTCCTTATCACATAGGCTTAAAATTGACGTGCGAAGCACGCAATGCTCTGAGCATTGAAAATCCTCCAAATACGGGGGTTGGCGTGCAAAGCACGCAATGCATTGTGTATTGAAAATTCTCATAATATGGGGGTTGGCTTGCGAAGCACGCAATGCATTGTGTATTGAAAATACTCCCATTACGTGGATTGGCGTGCAAAGCACGCAATGCATTGTGTATTGAAAACACTCCTTATTTGGGGTTGGCGCACGAAGCACGCAAGGCACTGTGTATTGAAAATACTCCCAAAACGGGGATTGGAGTGCAATGCACTGTGCGTCGGCCGCTTCTCATATTGTTCAGTGTCAAGATCACATGACGTACGTCCTTAGCAGTGAACGTGTTAATAATTTAAATAAGTTTGTGAGAAAGTATGTGCCAGTTTCTGGTACCGTTTATTATTAGATAAGACGATGGTTCGATTACCTTATGATTTGTTTCCAAGCTTCCGCACTATAACATTGACATAGCATTGACAATATTTCAATTTTAACTCAGTTCCTTCCTAACCTAGGACTTCAATCTTTGGAGTCAGGTACCATAAGTTTTCACTACATCATTACAGGCCAAATTGATTTTTGTTTAAAAAATTTTTCTTACCAGATTGTTGTTTGTTCAATATCAACTTTCTTACGAAAACTCAACTTGTTTATTGCTTTCCTAAAGAATAGTCAGTTGCTAAAATTTAAATAAACAACTGAAAATATAATATTTTTCAAAATTTGTGTATAACTTTAATTAATTGAGACAGTGGTCAAAAGTTTTTCATCATTTTAAAATATTTTTGATTCGCCACGGAGGCTGGAAAGCGAAGTGAGCTGCTAGTAGTTAATACAATGAATACAAAACAATTCGAAATGACGTCATGGGAGTTGTGATAACAGCTTATATAGCTTCGTGTGATATCATCTTTCAACTTGATGTGGTAACATCTTTGGTAACAGCTTGGAGCTATATGAGGAGTGTTTGCTTAAACTTCCTCACTCTCGGTGGATACTTTGGGAGATAAATGTAAAATCTGTCTACAAAAAATATACATATATATCTAAAGAGAAGAAACACTGTTTCTGTCAATAAACATTTCTTTACGCTATAATTTTACTTTCAAATATTATGAAGTTATTATAGTATCATGGTATTTTATGAGGTTCTTTTTTTGTAACTTTTAAATGTAGTTAAAATCTTAAAAGTTAAAATCTTGATTAGCAAATTATGAACTCGGTTAGTAAGGGGCCCAGATTAGCTGCAGCTAGTATGAGGAGTTTGGCGTCCTTCGCGACCCTGTTAAAACAACATACAGTATATATGTATTTTCTTATTACACACATTAAAACACTGCGCTATAATTTTAATGACTGTGTAAGCGTGGTACTAAAAATAGGAGCGTTGTTGTAGATATTATTTTTTAAATAATTTTTTAACGTTTATATTGTTTTTGTTTTTTAACTTTTATAGTTTATTTTGTACCCTTGTTAATAAGTTTCACGTAATTGTAAACTATTTAAGTCGTTTAGTAAGTATATTACGTTTGTTTTAATTTAATTTGGTTTATTTTTAACAACTTGTTTATACATTTTTAGGTAATGTTTGCTTGTTTAAATTGTTCGTCTTAGTAGGAGGGTCAGTAGCCTACTTTCATTTTTGTTATCTTATTTATAGGTTATGATTAATATAGAAATTTCTCTCCTTTAGGCTGCAGCGATAATGACCGTAGCTTTTTTTAACGCCCGACGCAAAAAGAGGGGTATATAAGTTTAAAGAGTGTATCTGTCTGTGGCATCGTATCTACCAAACGGATGAACCTATTTTGATTTAGTTTTTTTAAGTGAAAACTTCTTTAGGAGCGTTGGTCACTTTTTTGCATGAAGAAAATGTTTGAACTCGCGTCACCATCATCGTCATCGCACGTACACATTTTTTTAAGGCTCCATCGTATCTCAGCAATTTTATTTAAGGCTCCATCACATTTCCGCAAATATTGACGGGTACTTCACATCTCCGCAATTACTTAAGACACAGTCGCCTTCCCGCATTTATTTAAGGCTCCAACGCATCTCCGCAGTTATTTAAGGAACTATTTTATCTCCACAATTACTTAAGGCTCCGTCGCATCTCCGCAAATATTTAAGGTTCTGACGCACCTTCGCAATTATTTGAAGCTCCATTTCAACATTGATATATTGCTTATAAAAATATTTCTTAATAACCCGAAAATAAATTAAACTATATGAAGCTTCACTTCTGACAGAATTCCCACAACTGCCTGTCTATTTTTTTAAATGTGACACTATTGAAAGTGTTGTTAGCTTTGATTCAAGAAAATCAGTTCAGTCTTTTGAAGATCGTCAGCTCATTTCTAGTTGATGTTTTTATGGGTTTTACAATTTTGTATGTATGATTATGATATCAAGTCGCATAGCTTCTTACTGATTTTATTCACTTAAAAAGTACCTCAATAGCGATACTTAGAATCGAGTCTGCCGAGCCTCTTTTATGTTAGCAAAAATAAACCAATTTGCAAGATGGTTTGGATCATGGAGTATTTCACTGTAAATAAATTATTTGAAATTCCCCAAATATGAAGATAATATCTAATCTAGTGTCAGATCAAGATCTTTACCTTCACGGTTGGTCCAGTGGAGTGCAAAAATGTCATGTTTGGGTGCACAGCCCTATTTCAAAAATACATTATAGTACTTTGCCTCCCAACTATGGGGGTACACAGATAATTTAAACATGTCTTTTTAATTGTTTGTTAGATTTACAAAAATAATTAGCCCTTTCTCGTGACTGTAAATTCAATTGCGCCAAAAGTTTATTTTCATTCAATGTAGAACATTTCATTGAACGTTATCACTGACTCAAACTTTACGTGCCACGTCCGACATGATCTGTTTTCTGTACAGTTGGTTTCTCAATAAAGATATTACTGATAAACTAGCATGCAACCCGAGTTCAAGGAAAAAAGAAGTATTTAATCGTTATCAAATACCCAATCTAATAACATAACATGTTTTCTTTCTCCGGTCTTTAATTCCTTACACCGCCTTCAGATTTCATCACCTGACGTATTTCCAATACATTCTAGTTTCACAACTTTCTACATTGTTGTTCTTTAAACTGAGTAGAAAGTTTGAAATTAAGTTTATTTTACCGTGTCAACAGACGAAGTTTGAAGATGAAACTTGGTAATCCAGAAGAATATACGACGTAGATTGCACTAGTTTGTAATATAAATACAAATCCTATTTTCACATAAGAAGTATATTATTTACACTTTCACGTGATGAACAATGATTGTAATACAATATGAAATTAATTGTACAGAGTGTTTTAAAATGATCAAAGTAAAGAAAGTTCTTGTAAACAAAGTACACAACGTTTTGTTATCAGAATGTAGACAATTTTTCTAATAAAATAATTACTTTAGAAATAAAATTGTCAACATTTTTAATCGAAATTAGATGTGCACATTTTGAACTGGTAAGTCCAAAGAATCATAACTTTAGCTTTGATTTGTGAGAAGATATACTTGATAGAATAAACTTTGAACACAACGTTATTGACTCAAACGTGTTTCAACGACAAATTTGCCATCTTCAGTGATGCACGAAGATAAACTACAAATAGTTATATTTTAACTATTGTAGCTCGTGCATCACTGAAGATGGCGACTTTGTCGTTGAAACGCGTTTGAGTTAATAAACGTATTTGTTGGGAGATTTTGTGTTTAAAGTTTATTCTATCAAATATTTGTTTATATTTAAGTGTGCAATTTTAATATTTAATTCATATTTTAGAATCCACTTATTTTAATTATTTAAAGAAATAGAAAACATATACAGCACACAAAATAGTTCACTCTTTTACCCTAGATATGTTTTCTGCTGTAGTTTCAAGATTAACCTAATTATGGATATCATAAATATTTCTTAGTAATAAAATTATCTGCAACATCTAGGAGAATACGTCTTGTCGTCCACAATTTAGAAATTGAAAAATAATTTGATTAATTTAAAGAATTCAAACACACGAGTTTTGGCTCTATACTAATCTTGGGTTTTGTAGACAATTACGAAGAAATATATTATTCTCTCTGTTATAAATCGTCTGTGAAGTTACCGCTTTCCGAGATACTCTACACATGCATTAAAAAAGTCCAACATTTTAAAAATATATGAAATTTTATCTTTTTTTTTTTGTATAGCTGCATAATGATGTAGTGTATTCTTACGCCAAATCTAATCCCAATATCGTCTGTATTTCAAAAATGGTTTTTAGTAAAAATGCCAAATGATGGACTTTTTGTAAAAGAAGGTTTTTTAGGGCCTATGTTTACATAGGTTGTCTTTATTTTTATGTAAGAAACCTAATATTTTTTTATTTCGTTATTTCTTTCTACAAATTTGCTTTATAATAACATTGTTCATCAAATAATAATAATAAGTAAAAAATTACTTTTATTATCATAAATTATAATATATAGGTATAAGAGTACGGTAGGCCTAAAGTTGTGTTAGTCTTAACAATATATTATTCTCAATATTACAAATATTTATAACAAAAAACTGATAATTGTTGTACTTGTGGGATGTAGTATATAGTGACAATTTATTATAAATGGGTATATAAAATTCCAAATCAAACACAAAATGACCGGGGAATGTTAACAAAAACTTTTCTGACAAATGTTTGTGGTAAAATATTTCTTAGGCCCACTTTGTGAATTTGTGAAACATCCAGAATGTATAATATTATATTAATGTTGTTTTTTTGTTTGTTTAGGTAAGTGATGAAAGCACACCATGTTTTACATTATTGTAAGTATTGGACACATAAACTTATTTTCTGTTTATTTAAATTCATTACAATTTTACCTAATTAGTAATATTAAGATTTTAAAATGTATTACAATGTATTTATTATTAATAAATGCGTTGATTAGCACATTATTCAATTTATTTTTACATCTGTTATACAGAGCGAGGCAACAGTCTGGAAACAGCTTAATATTTCAAAAAGTACGAGTCTTATGAGATAGGAATAAAAGCAGTTATTCACAACCATAAAAGAACCACTTTTTGGTGAGTTTGAAATTTTTTACCGCCATCTTGGATCCGCCAAGAAAAAATCAAAATGGCTGTAACTAATAAATTTTAAATACTCAAAAATATCGTAGCTGTTTTAGCTGTTATAGGGGTTGGGGCAAACACTAAGGATTTTTACAATTGCTATGCTTTAAAATAAAAAAAAGCAGTCGTGGGACTGCCATCAGAAGTGAAAACTATCATGAATATAAATTGTTGGTTATATTAGTTTAATCTGAAATTTGAGAATTATTTTTACCTTGACCCATTTAAAATAAAATCTAAAAAATAACATAAAAATTATTGTCTATAGTCAAATAATGAATTATAAAATTTAATTTTGGTTAGGCATGTACTGAAACAACAGGCGTTTCTTTAATGCATTTACATTCATTATCATATCAACCAAGATAGCTAATTTATCCATGTCCATTTTAGAGGTCAATTTAACAAGTACTCAAATTTAACATAAGTTACAACATTAGATTAGTTAATTCAAAAACTGTTGGTTTTAGGATAATGTTTGATGTTGTAGACAATTACCAAGAAATTATGATTTCAGTTTCTTCTAGATAACTCAGTTATGCTTTGACCTACAGAAACGAAAAAAGCCATTTTGTCTGACGTTAAAAACAAAATGTGTTGTCTCTTGTACACTTTTTGTTATATTAACGGTTTTCAAGATATTCCACTTCAAACATTTGTAACTGCCGCCATTTTGAAAATTATTAAAATAAAATCGTAATGCTTGGTACACTTGTAAACCGTAACATACACATCGCTTATATCAAACTTGAACTTTCTTACCTATTTCTGGAGTTGCAATGAGTTTTTTGTAAAAAAAATTCCTCCCCGGCGGGGAATCGAACCCCGGTCTCCCGCGTGACAGGCGGGGATACTGACCACTATGCTACCGTTGACTGTGTTGGAATTGAGTTATTTAGTGCTATCTCTCTTTTGTAAACACAGAGGCGATGACGAAAAAGTGCCCAACGCGCCATAAGAAGTCTTCACTTCAAAATTTTTTTTTAATGAGGACCTGTAGAGTATATGTCAGTTAGGAAAAACCCGTATATATAAAGATACACATTGGATAACAACGTACTTTACTGTCTGGTCAAGAATACCAGAGTAACATCGTAGTACTCCAAAATCTAAAAGATTTAATAACCATAAGTCAATGTTTATTTTCCACGATTTTGATCAAATTTGGGTTGCAATCTAAGAAAATTCAGGTTTAATTTGTGTATAAAATAAAATTATATACTGTATTTTTTGTAGACATACACTTGTCATAGAAGGGCGACCAACACTGAATCACTTTTAATAGTTTAGCCAGAATATGTCAAGGTAAGCAGTAAAACAAGTATGTTTTTTTTCCTCTTTTGTCATAGTTTTCAACCATTTTAATAAATCAATCAATACTTGATAATTCTCGGCAATGAATAACACATCAGTAGACGTTTTATGTCATTCAGAAAATTATGCATTCACAATTAAATGGTTACAAACCAACTTACATTTTAATCCTGTTTGTGTATGATGTTAAGGTTCTCTGACGCATCAGTGCAATATTATTATATAGATTACATGGCGGGACGTGTTTTGTATGCAACAGCGTAGGCTCTACACACGTGGTGGATAAAGGAGGTTGTTTAGAGCATAAAGAGCCAAGGTGTCGAGGGTGTACAAGCAGGGTGTAAACAGATTAATACCATACAAAGAGCTTATTAGTCAGACAAATAATTCTCTCGAGTGTGTAGGCTACGTGTAAAACTATAATGTTTTCAAAATAGAATCACTCCTCAAAACAGTAGCAAATTTACGTTACGTCATTGCTTTTGTTTCATCTAATACAATTGGAATTGCCAAACAGTATAAAACACACATTAGTACCTTTCTTGAGTAAATACGTCTAATAATATCTAGAACTACCTAAAAAGAAATCAATCTGCATAGTGTAATGATTTTCCCTCTTTAAAATTTCTGTAATTTTCATCGCGTATGTTCACGACAAGCAAGTGTTAGGCTTTAGAAAAAAATATATTTTGGTGGTTCCTGTGTCCTGTTTCGTAATAATTTACAAACTAAAACTAGTCTTTCAATTCCCACATGTAATATCATGTTTCTTAAATCTAAGTTACAATTATTCAGGAAATTACAGCTTGTAAATTAAAAACACTTACGGTTAGAACTTAATTTACAGTTCATAATAGTAACTAATATTATAGTTTGGTAGTAGAATTTCCACTAGTCCATATTATTTATCCATACTAACAAATTTGATGGTTTTGTAACTTTAATTTTAAGTGTATAATTTGAGATTAAAGTTAATTTTAAACAGCTCAAATATTAGTAAAATAACACATTTGCACATACCCTCGTATTAAAAAGTAAATTTTAATACAATATACAATCGAGTTTTGTATATTTTATTTGTATGGGCTATGATGAAATGCTATAAATAGTCATAAAGTACTGAAGAAGGTAGGATTTTCTTAAATTTTTATTGAAAGTAGATATTAGAATATATGTTTAAAAAAGTGCCATCTTGTAAATCTATATATATAAAAACGAAATACCACTCACTCACTGACTCACTCATCACGATTTCTCAAAAACTACCAAACGGATTGAAATGAAATTTGGTATGTAGCTTCCTCTAGGGCAATAGGTACTCAATAAGAAAGGGTTTGAAAAAATTTGAAATTTTAGGGGGGTTTGGGGGTAAAAATTACTAAATCACGATTTCTCCAAAATTACCGAACAGATTGGAATGAAATTTGGTACGTAGCTTCCTCTAGGGCCATAGGCGCTCGCTAAGAAAGGGTTTTAAAAAAATTAGAAATTTTAGGGGGGTTTTGGAGGATCAAAGTTATTAAATCACGATTTCTTCAAAAAAATACCGAACGGATTGGAATGAAATTGGGTATGTAGCTTCCTCTAGGGCAATAGGTGCTCAATAAGAAAGGGTATGAAAAATTTCGAAATTTTATAAGGGGTTTGGGGGATCAAAGTTACTAAAATCATAATTTCAGATCTTTTATTATTATGCCAATAGTGCTTTTATTATTTAAGATCTATATATATAAAAGCCAAATACCACTCACTGACTAAACACTTAAAAAGAATACAATTACGTTAAAAAGACTGAAAATACCAACCACCACGTGCAATGCCGTACGGGTCAGCTAGTTAAGTTATATAATATAAAAAATACCATTGTCAGTTAACCAACAGTCGACAATGCCTAGGACCATAGTGACTTTTTATTTCCCAACTTACTTATTATATGAGATACACAAGAGGTTAAGGTGTAAAAAAATCTTAATACGTATAATTCTTCTGTACATGTGTTTGTCACTGAACTTCTCCTAAACGCCTGGACCGATTTCGATGACATTTTGTGTGTGTGTTTGATTGGGTCCCTGGATGGTTTGAAACAACCCCTAAAACCGTAATATTGTTCTTTATACTTACCTTAAAGCTAGAAATATGAAATTCTATACATTTATTTCTAACAAAATACATACAACAAATAAAGCAATTTAAAATTTTCTTACATTCTAAGGGGTGAAAATGTAGTAACAACTCCTAAAACAATAAATATTAATTGTTATAATTTCCTTAAAAATATAGAGCTGAAATCTATACATTTCTTTCTTTCAAGATACTAAACCAAATTTGAATTTTGGTGCTTGCTTCTAACGGTGATAATGTGATAACAACCCCTAAAACAATACAAATTAATTATTACACTTTCCTTTAAGCTAGACACATGAAAATTAGTACATTTATTTCTTATAAGATACGTATAACGACAAAAGAAAAGTATTGAAATGTCGAACTTAATATCAAATGTCATGTATTTTAAATATTGACAACGGGAATTACCCAGCAATCCTGAGGATGGTTGAATAACCAAAACGGCCGTAGAAAGAAAAAGAAAAATTAGACTATTGTGACGGTAAGTCGTAATATTATTGTAATCAAATGTCACTTTGTATATATTTTATCGAAAATTCAAAATACAGAAACAATTTTGAACCAGCTAATAGCAGTCAAGCAAACATTTTGGCAGGGTGTGTCAAAACTTTTTGTCTGTCGGTTCCGCTAGTAGGCCTATAATATAATTTCTATAATGCACTCCTACTGCTTTGGTAATAATGTTTATATTATTGGACTTAGGTCAATCAATCAATAAATTTATTGTTTTACTAGGGGAGACCCCTGCGTGCTCCCCACACCAACCCCCGTTAGAACCTTCTAAAAACATTTGTTATGTTTTATTTATAATAAAGGTGTAGGAATAATAATAACCTCAAAACTAAGATGGTAAATAAAGTTAAATGTTCAAATCAAATTATTTCGTATATTTTATAACAGCAGTTATAATAAAGGTTAAAAGAACCAGCCAGGCTCAGCTCTACACTTAGTCAAAAACATAACCAAAAAGTTAGAAATACAAATAATTGTTTCATATTTTGGAATCAGCTGTTAATATTGGTTACTCACTATCAATTACCGTATATTATCAATAAATAGGCCTACTATTAAATTGGTACTTACGAATTACACGGAGGCCATTCATTTTAAACGTTGCTAGGTTAGGTATTGTTTTAGTAAACAACAGAAATGCAAGAATAATTTTAAAAATGCCTAAAGTGTTCTAACCTATAGTATTTAGTCACAGTATGTTTAGTTCCTAGGTTACTACTAAAAATAGTATGTAATAAAAACGTCTAAAAAACGTGGCGTCAGTATAATACGTAAGTACCATTAAATTACAATATGTCTTATTTTATTTTAATTAGGTTGTAACATAGTTTTTTCTTATTTTTAAATTCCTTAACGCAAGTTTTTATTTGTTTGTGTGTGTTGAAACATGTGTTGGTTCAGTCTAGGCCTAACTTAAAATATTATTTTGTACTAAGCTGGACATCTGAATCAACTGTTTTATCAGTTATTGTATTCAATTGGTTGCTATGGTAATGAATGTAAATACATTCAGGAAGTTGGTTCATCAGTCTAAGCCTTACCTAAAATTATGGTTAATTTAAGCCTACATGGCCATGGTCAACGCGACCCTACTCCAGCTGCAGGAGTTACTTTAGAGTGTTAATTACCGACAGCATACACACATAATTTATGTTTTTGTGCACATCTTTGGCACAGTACGTTTCGAATCATATAAGTTTCATCTTTCAATTGTCGCTTTTTAGTTTTTCATAATGTTGTTCATAATCCAAATCAAATGTTTTATTTATAATATGTTACAACAGATGGTTGTTTGAATTATAATACAATACGCCTTTTTCGTTGATTTTAGATTGTGTTTGTTTTTATTTTACTAACCTAACCTAAAAACACTGTTAGTTGTGAAAAACAACACACTGATTCTATATTTTGCTAAGTTGGTTGTTAAGGTAATAATTATAAAATCATGCAATAAAAATGTGTTGTTAAGCTTTTCAACCGAAACATCTGTTTTTTTCTTCTTCTGTTATAGGGCTGGCGTTACTCGTATTTTCACAATTTTAAAACTCTATATTTTGTAAAATACGTTCTTAGTGTGCGTCTATGACCCCGTAAGAATATATCTTTACATTTTCGAATTTTTATCTTAACCCTTAGTTAGTCGTTTGGCGGGGATTTACCCGCATTCTCAGAAAAGCTGAAATAAAGCTGTAACTGTTCAATGTTGACAAACAATGTTCCAGGTATCTTTCTTCTGGCCTTTTTCGAGTAGGTATTTTAACCCCCTTGCTTAATTTTAACGAATCATCAGTCTGTGTCTGTGATAAGCTGCGAAAGTGAACGATCCCATCAGTACGGGTCTCTTACCGCTAGCGCGCTATCGTGCCGTAAGAACTTTGGGGGTTTCCCCACTAGCGTCCCAAAATTAAGTGTAAGTTTTTCGTAACTTCTTGTTATTTTTAGGTTAGTACGACTTAACACAACTTTGCTCTGTGTTTCCAACATTGTTCAGCTGCGATTTTTACTTTCTCCACCTACTACGTATTGTATGGAGAAAGTATTGTTTTCGTAAAAATGTTCGAATTTTCAGTTGAATTATCTGTTTTGGTGCTCCCAGAACCCCAAAAAATTGTTTAGTGCAATTATCTGTGTTGGTGCTCCCTGAACCCAAACATATTTTTAGTGGAATTTTTTGTTTTGGTGCTCCCTGAACCCAAAAAAGTGTTTTTAGAGTGGTGTCTGTCTGTCAGTCTGTCAGTATGTATACACGACCAGAGAGGACACTATTGGTCCGATTTTCATGATATTTGGTATGTAGGTACTAAACCCTAATATCTCCAGGCGTTTTTTTATTTTTTGGAATTTTTAATTTTTAAGGGTAATTTACCCCTAAAAACCCATAAAAAACGACAAAAATGCAAATTTCTCATAAACGGCTCTAACGATTTTGATCAAATTTTCAGTATTTATAGTGCTTAAGATGCCAAACAAAATGACAACACCCGCTTTTATCAAAACTTAGGCGTTTTATAATTATGGGGAAATGTTTAAAAATAAACAAGTTTGTGTTGTCAATCTAGCATCGCGGCAACGACCGCACGGGGTAGCACCACGGTAGCGAGCACGGCCAGTAATTCAAAGGTCGCGCGATCGAATAATAATTGTCGCCTGGGACAATAATTTTTTTATATGATTGACGTAGGTAGAATATTATTTTTTTCTTTTGTTTTAAAAAGTAGTAAATAAAATGATTAAAAACAATTATTATTTTGACTACAGTAAGTTGGGAGAAAGTTTGTGTCAGTTAACTGATACCGTTTATTTTATTTTCCAAATGGTACATTCTCTATGTAGCAAGACCTATAACATTCATTAGCTCTTTCATTTTGTACTTTTTATTATCAAATTTCCATAGAAAAAATGAGCTATGCAGTGACTCTTATGGTGAGACCTAAGGTCAGGAGTGGCAAATAAGTACCGATCGTGGTCCTCAGAACACGTTTTGGGGTGTCAAGCACGTTTTCTTGACCGGAAGTAACTATTTTTTTATATTTTTCTTACGAAAATGAAACATTTTTAGAGTATTGTATCAAAAATAAATGTAAGATATTATTCTGCACATTTTGGTTTTTTATACGACCTTATAGCTCGCTTGGTTCCCCCAAAATCGATCAAAACGTAAAATACCATAAATGTACCCGGTACAAATCTACGTGGGGGGGGGGGGGGGTTTACCATGGGTCCAACGGCCAAGTTTTGACCATATCAGTTTTGAATCAAAATTTAACCCTACCAAATTTTAAATGCTGCAAAATAGCGACAGAAATTCTGGAAAATGAAAGTGCGGGGATTTTGCCGCTAGCGCCTACTGACGTTAGTCCTAGGGGTGCGACTAACTAAGGGTTAAATAGTTTTGCTTCACGTTGTCTCTAACTCAGACAGTCAGTAAGTTATTCCGTCAGTCAGGACAAAGCCAAGCGGTCTAATTTGAAAGTTAGTTGTTTTCCCAAATCAGCTTTAATACTTATAAAATGTATTAATAGTACTAGTAACATTGTGAAATATGCCTTTTTATTGCTTCATGTTTGAAAACTGTTCGCCAAAATAGGTACTTACGTCTGTGTACAACCTGCGATGTGCAATGTTTGCATAGTTATGTAATATTTCCTGTAAATGAGGTCAAACTAAATGACTATAGTAAATATCATAAGTGCTTATGGAGCATGTCTTTGAACCGCAACAGATTGGGTGAGTTTTGTAAAAATTAGCCACTTGCCCTTTAACTAATGTTCAACTATCTTTCTATCTCAAAATTAGTAGCTGTCAATTACAGTAAAAGATGATTTTTTAGTGCAGTTAAGGTGGTAAACGCAGCCAGACATGACACAATGTCTATTCACTCTTTGCGAATGACGAACGGACCACAAACACGATTCTCTTGGATACAGTTATCCATGTATTAATCCGTATTAACTTAATAGTCTTGTGGGATTGGTTAAAATGTATTTCAATAATTCGTATAGTACCAGGATTAACCGTTAGTTAATTCATCTTTCATGGACAGACACTGAGGAAGTGTGATGACCTTCATGTTTATAATTGCAAAACAGAAAGGAATTACAAATCTGAAACGAATCGTTTTCGTCGTTGTAGGAAATAAAAAAATAAAATGCAAGTCACAAAAACAGAGGTTGTGTATACATTGAAACAGTGTAATTTGTGGCGGAAGGAACTTTAGAATCGCCACAAAAATTAAAATTTCCCTTTTAAGATTTGACAAGGAGATATATTTCAGAGAGAAAAGGAGAAGTGTAATGAGGAAGAAAGATCTTAAAACAGTAATTTATAAACAGATCGAAAAAGTCTTCCGTCTATTACAAACTTTCCTTCAATTTATTTTCCAAGAATACTGTTTTATATAAGTTTATTTTATATTTTAAAAGGTTTGTATTGGAAACTTATTGTTATTTTGTCATAACTAGCATCAAATTGAACATTGTGATAGGTTTCTTAGTAATAGTTGTGAACGGTATCAGCTGATTTCGTAATTAATATATAAATAAAATGTTAGGGA
>JAGFPH010003908.1:122750-134906 GCA_018207615.1 Philaenus spumarius | reverse complement strand
ACAAAATAAAATATTATGTAATATATATTTAAATTTGTACCTTTACACAATTTAATATTTAAATTAAACTTTTGAAGATAAAATTGTCTCTCTAAATTAGGTTATTTTCCGTATAAATCAATAAAAGTCTTTGTAAAACCGTAACTACTTCAAGAAAAAAACAGTTCGAAGTGTATTAATTTAGCCACCCTCACATCCACTGATTTCCTTAATAGAATTTTGTAGAATATAGTTTAAATGTATTAAAAAAGGAATTGCATCAAATGAAAATTACTTTCTTATAGTAAGCCGCTTAAGCTAGTAAGTCGAGATACAATAATTAATTCTGGTTAAACAATTCTGAGAAAGATTACCATATTCATAGTTAGTTAAATTGTATTTGGAAAAATCAACTGTATCATGGATCGAACTTTGACCTTATCTGGGTGTACAATTTTAACTATTAAGAAATTAAACAAAAAACATCTGGTGTGCACATCACACAACTTTCCTTACCAAAATAGATGCTGTATCAATTATCAAATTTCTCGAGCGAGAGATTGATGATACCATTTTCGAGTTAATAGGAGTATCCGTTTCGAAGAAAGCGGTACTTAACTTCAAAACGGTTAATCCCACGGACCTGATTTTGGTCTCAATCGATTTCTAACCTCACAAAATGTCAAATTTGATACCAAATACGGCTAGTTTAAAAAAAGACATTTTTACCCCCAAAAACGCCCTTTTTGGGGGCAATTTTTGAAAAAGTGGAAAAAGTTGAGTGGGGTATCGTTTTTGACATTATTTTGGACGCTGAATCGAATGAGGCCATTTTCAAGTCGATAGGACCAGCCATTTCAGAGATAAAAACAAAATAACTTTGTTTTTGTAATAACTTTTTTCAACGAATTTTTAACGGTCTTTCGCGTACATAGGGTGTTAAGGGGGTCGGAGTAGAGTATGTTAGCAAAGTTTAATCATAATCGTTAGAGGGAATTTGGAGTAAATACCAAAAATGTGCTAAAAACTGCTCCCACGGTAAGACACCACCTCCGATTTGTTTCAAATTTACATGGGTTTAATTGTTTACATGTTTGAAGATATCCTGTACATTTCAGTTTGATCCGTCCAGCCGTTTGCCCTGTGCACTCCGGACACACACACACACACACAGACACACACACACACACACACAGACAGACCAATTGCCAAAAATGCATTTTTTGGACTCAGGGGGCCTTGAAACGTAAAGATATTATGAAAACTCGACATCGAATTTTTGGGTCGATCGCAATACTTACCTTACCTAGTATAGGGTAAGGAAAGTAAAAAAAGGCCTATACAATCAAATAAAAAGACGTGTAAAAATATATGTTATAATTATGATGCGTTGTTAATGATATGCCTAATAAGAAGCATTTTTCTGGAATATTAAAATATTTATTTTGCATTCTTATTTTTTTTGTACAGGAGTTTTAAATGTAAATGCAATTACATTTGTTTAAAACCCATAAGTAAATCCAGGATTATGAATTACTTCAACTTGCAGAGACTTCGCTATATTTTGAAATACTTCTAAAACAATTGTATTTCATTAACAAATATTTTAATAAAATGCATATTATAAGTCTTTCCCTCTTTTATTCAAATCCCCTTATTGTTTATTTTTTTTTGAGCAAAATGTATTGCTTAGATAACTTATTTAGTTTTGTTGTATTATTTTGAATTAATGAGTTACCAATGTAGCTTTGACAATATAATTTTTACTATATTGTGACTGTAATAAATTACAAAATACGTACAAACCACACAGAGGTTACCCTTTAATTACCGGTGTAAATTACTTCTCATCTTTTTAGTGATTAACTAGAACACATTATTATAAATACATTAACTGATCTAAGTACTGCTGTTATATAATCTATGGTTGAGAATTTTCAGAGCATAGTCTTCAGCAATATTATACTCAGTGACCATATTATATATTCGAATCACACTTCTTGCATGACCGGATTAATTAAACCGAACATATTATTTTTGCACGTTTTAATTTGTAAAGTTTTGTTTTTCCACGTACAAACTGTTTTTGTAATTTGAGTCATTATGTAAATAAATTTGCCTTTCTATCTGGTACAAAACTGCTTTATTTACCTCAGTGTGACTCAGTTTGTTCCACTTACATTCCATACCACGTACAATCAAAATAACTTGTATTACTTTTTTAGTTTTGTATTTAAGGGGGCTAGGTAGGTTAAAAATGAAAAAATTTCACTTGTTTTATATATTATTTTTTCCCCCTTTTTTTACGAAAAATTTAATACCAAATAATATATACTTATCAAAGAAGAAATACTAATTGTAAGCCTTTATATACATGCGCGACATCAAAAAACCAACTTCAGTTGAGAGAAGCCACACAAATTTTTCAGCGGTCACTAACGAACGGTGTTCGCTATACACAATATCTGGGTGACGGGGATTCGAAAGGGTTCTCTGCTGTTGAAGAACTTGAGTTATATAAAGATGAAGAAGATAATGTGATTAAAATTTCAAAGTTAGAATGCATTGGACACGTCCAAAAAAGAATGGGGTCGCGATTACGTTCTTTGAAAAAAATATGAAGGGCAAAAAACTAAGCGACGGTAGGTCTCTCGGAGGTAAAGGCCGTCTCACTGATGGAGTTATTGATCAGATACAGAATTACTATGGCCAGGCCATCAGAAATAACAAAACCAGTCTGTCAGATAATTATGCAAAAGGCAGTATGGGCGATATATTACCATAAAATATCAACTGATAAAGAACCGCATCATGGTCTCTGCCCGAGTGGAGTTGACTCGTGGTGTAAATTCCAGCAGGGTCTTATTACTAAAAGGCCATATCACCACAGAAACTCTATTCCTGTTATCATTATGGAGGCCATCAAACATGTATCCTCAGATCTAGCCGCCCCACAGCTCCTAAAAAAATGTATCCACGGGCAAACGCAAAACCCGAATGAAAGTTTGAATAGCGTCATTTGGAATAGACTTCCAAAAACAGTTTTTGTGGGCCTAAAGACATTACATTTTGGTGTTTATGATGCCATAGCATCATATAATGAAGGCTACATAGTGAAGTGTAATACACTGAAGAGACTGAGGATAAATCCAGGAAAAAACATGGTTCAAGCTATGCTGAAAGCCGATAAGGACCGTGTTTACTGGGCCCAACATCATTCCCAATATCTCTTCAAGAAGTCAAGGCAGTCCAGAAGGCAGAAGAAGAGGAAGGTAGAAGATGAAGAAGCCAATGTAGATGATCCCAGCTATGGTCGTGGACTTTTTTAAATGTAGGACTCAATAATTACTCTATAATGACTGATTGTTAATTTTCATCGCGGTTTCCTCGGAAACTACTTTTTTTACACATTTGCACACTTTATTCAAGACTGGTAAGAGATAGAGCTTTGAAATTTTTACCAGAGTTATAAAATGATGTAATACATGGTTTAATAAGAGGTTTTTTCAATATTACCTATAAGAAAAAATTTATTAATTTTTATAATGTAAAACAAATTATAAAATTTAACAATTTTAAGAAAATTAAAAAATATAAATTAAATTTTTCAAAAATTATTTCCTCTTGTTAAACTGTACAATACTATGTTGGTAACAAACTGTGAAAATTTGGAAGTGATATCTTTTATATGTAGTCAGAAAAGTGTGCAAGAACCATGTATAATTTATCATTGCGGTAAATGGCCCTACCGAGCCCCCTTAATTATTTTTATCGAGTTCAATATAATGCTGTCAAAGTTGACTAAAGTAAGAGTTGAATTAGCATATAATGTAATTAGCCATCGTACAATATTCACATGTACGTACGAATTATATCCTTGTTTAATAACTTGTACAATTTAAAGATTAAAATATTGATAATCAAGTAATTTAAATATAACTATCAGCTTTACTTTGCTATCCATCTAATTTATGAAATTTCAGTTCTACTTTTTTGTTTTTAATAATTACGTTTTATGGGCCAATAAATACAAATTCAAACAAATATTTTCAGTGTTCTACTTTTTAGAATATATTTTCTGTTTAGAATTTATTCTTTGTTACATATGTACGCAAATAAACCAAACTTTGGTTACGACTAACCCTTACTGCAAGGAAAATTATGATACATAATAAAATTAATCTATCTTTATTAGGCTTTATGTAAATTGTAAAAAAATGTCTGAATGTTTTTAAAATCTTTTGTATAAAACTTTGTCTGATAACTGCACAATTACGACAGTGGATAAAATATAGATTTTGAAGAATAACACATTCTTACCAACCAAACCAATATTAAATTCGTTCAGAGTTGTTTCCTTAAACAGTTTTGATATTATTACTGCAAGGGGTAAACACATTCTTACCAACCTAAGCAATATTAAATTCGTTCAGAGTTGTTTCCTGAAACAATTTTGATATTATTACTGCTAGGGGTAACAAATAAGGTCACAGAACAAATAATATATCAATACTTCCACTATTGTAAATGTTCTAAATAAAACTGAAATTCTTTGTCTGAAAAATCATTTAAAACATATTGTTTGATACTATAAGCCTAAGGACTAGAGAAGAATAAACGTATTTTAAACTTAGATTATGCGAACTATGAAGTAAATGAAGCATCGGAATTTACCTGGTTCTTTAGGTTTTTTTAATAGTCTACAACGGGCAGGACCCGTATAATTCCGGAAATTAAAATTTAAAAAAAAATTTTGTAAAAAGCTATATTTCTAGGCCAACATGGAATCTTGATCGTATGTAGCGCAACCTTCAACAAGTTGGGGCGAGCGAGGCGTTATCTACGGAAGCGACTGTTGAAAAATGACTTGTCCAGAAATGCAAAAAAAAATCTGGAAATTCGTTGACCGTGCAGGCCAACCCTAGAACTTCCCGCTTAGTTTGAATTTTAAACGCTTAAAAATGAGTTTATTTGTTAAAATACCAAAAAACGAAAATTTATGAATTTTAAACAACGATAACTTTTGAATGCGTCGTTCGATTTTTCTTTTTAAAAAAGCATTCTACGCAGTTTTTAAAGCACAAAAAGAAAATGTACAGGTTTATATTGATTGGTTGAGAAATCTGGAAGATATGTTAAAAAAATACCAAAAAAAACCAAAAAACGAAAATTTGTCAATTTTAAAACAATGATAACTTTTGAATGCGTCGTCCGATTTTCATTTTCAAAAAAGCAGTCGACGCAGTTTTTTAAGCACATAAAATGTGTACATGGTTTTAGTATGATTTTTTCGCACGCTTTAAAGTTATTTTTAAAAAACTTAAAAATTCAAACAAAATTTAGGTTATTTTTTAAAATTTTTTCGGATTGGCTCGATGGATTAACTCTCAAATCCACCCACACACACACACACACACACACACACACACACACACACCCCGTCGGACATCTCGGCGGGAATAGTCAGAATGGCTTCCTGGGACCTCAAAACGTGGAGATTTAATGAAAACTCGACTTTTGAAAATCGGACCGAAATCAATAACTTCCCTTTATTGGTAGCGGGAAGTTAAAAAAAACTTAGCCTCTAATTAATATCTTAGGGAATACCAGGATCCAGAAATATTAGGTATTCGAGTTTTTCTAAAGGAAACACATTACGCTAAACACGGGTGTGTCAGCCATGCTAATATTAAATAATGTTTACGTAATTCAAGTCTAAAGTTAAGGGAAAATTTAAAATTTTCTCAAAAGCCAGAAAGAAAGGTGATTTTGGTTTAATGAAGAATAGGCCTTAAAGAAAGGTGGAATAAGAAAATAACGAATTTTCAATATTATATAAGTTAGTTAAAATCGTCAAGTTTAATTGTCATTTAATTATAAAAGAAAAAAAATTAAGTAAAATTTAATCATAACAAGTATTTGTAAAAGGAAAGTTTTATTGGAAAATCAAAGAAAAGTTTAAATATTATTATAGAAAAATTGCAAGAATTTTCACACGTTAGAGTAAAAATAAACAAGAAAATTAAAGTTTTAAAGATTATAATAATTAAAGTTAATGTAGTAGAGTATACTGATGTATGTAAAATCCAGTGTACCAAATAAATTTCTTGAAATTAGTTAAATAAAAAAAACAGAAAAATCGTAACTTTCATAACTCAAAGAAAAACTAAGGAAAATTCACAAAATGGCGGCTAGTACACAAATTCGCAAAAGACTACAGAATAGAAGAAAAGGAAATCGAGAATTGGAAAAACTGGAATACTTTCTCGGAAAACTTAACGAGAAAGGCACGTGCGGGCCTCGCGCGAGAACGCGAAGTCGTACGAACACCACTCGAATTCGTAAAAGAAGAGGAAAATTCAAGGAACCAGAAAAGCTCACTCGCGGGAAAAACAAACGACGCCGCGTGGAATTAAAGTCAAAATAAGGAGAACAATAGTGGTTTTACATTGCGCGCGGAATTAATGGCAAATCAGAAACGAGATATGGTAATGCCAACCTAATAGTGAAGTTCATTAACGAAAACAATAGAGTAAAGTAGATAAAAAGAAAAATAGAATAATAATAATAACGTGGATAATTTATTGAAAATTAAGGGAAACTATCTGGAGAAGGAAAACCCCGGAAAAATCAAAATTAAAGAACAAGAAAAACGTAGTGTATGTTACTTAAGGTTGGTAACAGATCTAGTGGAAATGGACACTATATAAACGCGGGACACGATGTCCTGGGGACTCTTAATACTCTTAATTCTCTGAATACTCTTAATAATTTCTCACATTTGCAATGTAGTTCTCGTCACGCTGGACTTCAATCTTTACTCTCTTGGATAAATTGAACAAGTTAATACAGTTCACTAGTGAGAGAAGTTGCGATGTTCATCGTTGATCAATATTAGTCAAATGATATTGAAACTACTTCAATGAAGTAGTAAATCGACATCATTATTTAAACTTCAGGAACTAGACTGGCGAGCCTATAGGACATGAATTAATTGTTAACAACGCTGGAACGGAACGAGCAAATCCCGGACACCAGGAAGACATCTCTAACCATCTATCACCTGTAATTCAGCCACTTACAAATTTAAAATCAACACGACTACAAAATCACAGCACGCTATACAACTGCAATAGACTTCAGGAACGAGAGCAGCTCAACCCTGCTAGCCAACCTGCACCATCCAAACAACATCAGCACCGTTAAAGACGGCCAACTTAAGCGTCTCTAAAAGGTCTGTGAAAAGCGTACTTACGATACTGCCCCATACAAATTTGTCTGATTAGCCTTAATTAAATTTATTAAATATACTGGGTTAGGTAGGATTATAAATATATTGTTTTCTTGGTGTAAATTTTAAAATAAAAGTCGTAATTAATTATATTAAAATGATTAAATTTCATAAACGAATAAAATAAAATAAAGGTAATTAAATTAAATAATTAAATCAATAAAATAGTAAATTTGTTCTGTCTTTATTAATTAATTAAGAAGAATTAAAATTTAATTTAATTGGTTAAACATTTTATTCGTTGGGAAGATACCAACAAAGAGAGAATATTTTGATTTATGTTTTTTAGTTTTGAATAAATTGTTAATTATTATTTTACAGTTATAAACAAGTTTTAGTTTCACTTACCTATTGTTTGCATATTCCATTACAATATTTCTTAGTGTTTTAGTCATAATCAAAGTGTTGCATTATCAAAATATATAAACCACAAATAAAATTATTTACAAGGTCAGCTCCTGTTCTCATTACCTTGAGGTAGATAATAAGTAACATTAATTTCTTGTGTTCTAAACTGAACCTAATTACGATTACTGGAAGGTTATTTGAGTAATTTTTTAATTTTTCGGTCGAAATATTTAGACGGATAAATATTAGACAATCAGTTATATCACCTAGGCCAGACAAAACAGATAAGTCTATTTCTTCCAGTAGGTGGTATTAACTTATTCTGCAGCTATTAAAGAGCAAAAGTGTCACAGAAAAATTCGCTCGCAAAGAGAGTGCTCTATAATAGTACGTTGTAAGTCATATGAATTACTAAAAGTATTACAACCAGGTATTAGGTAGTAACAAAAAATAAGTGTTACAGTTATTAAAAATTAAGGGTTTACATAAAATTTAACTAGTTGAAATAAATGTCTCGTTTTTTTTCATTTACAGCTGTACTTCTCTGCACATGCAGAGAAAATAATTAATAATCTCACTGCTTTAAATTTGTGGTGTGACAACTGCAACAGTTGATTACATTTAATTTATAACAGTGTGGAATTAAAATAATAGCGCTTTAAAAAAATTTCAATAGTGTACGAGTAAACTCTTAAAATAAATATAAATTTTAACTATAGAAATATAAATGATTTGTAGTTTTTCTTTAGTTTATACATCAAAATAATAATAGTTTATCAATTAATTTGTATTTATATAGGAATTTAATTTTTATCACCTAATCTAAAATTACAAACATTATTTTTAATTTAAATAGTAAATATGATAAAAATAAAATCATAAAAACAACCAAGTAGGAGAGAGGAAAAAAATTAAACTACAATTTTGAACTTCGTTTTATCTGAATTTATACACAATACCAGAATTTATTAATAGTAGAAAATACCTGTAGTTATTCAATAATATATAACTTTGTATGAGGACAATAAATCACTTTGTTTTCAAGGACGAAAGCTTAGAAACAATTTATTTAAACATCCTTTTTTATAAGTTGTATGTAATTCTTTCTTCTTATGTACACACACACATCTAAAACGCATAGTTAAAATGAAACTGTACTATGAATCCCAATTTGATCGCCTGTTTGCCAGTCTTATAACATTTAATGTACCAACACATGGTTATTTAAACGTCTTTTAGTTTTTTTTCATAATCACTTCGCATCTACGTTTCATAAAAACAAAGCACAGTGAGAAAGTAATGTTTTATAAACCTGTTCAGGTATAATTTATTGCAATATCATTTATATTTTTAAATAATAAACGCTAATATCTTGTATTACGTTTTTAGTAATTGTTACGGATTACAATATATTTACAAAATATATGGATTAATGGGGATTAAGTGCCATTTAAAATTATTCTAAACCAATTCTACTGTGTTTTATTTAGTTAATAGTGTCAAAACAATAAAACCGGTTACAACATTATAACACATTACATTATTGGACTGGAACACAATGTATTTAATAAAAGCATATCGTTTTAGCCCTAAACCATTGAATAACATTTAATTTTGAACTTAATGTCCAATATTCTGATTAATAACAATGAATATTCTAAAAAACAAAGGAATTAAATTAAATTAAACTAATTAAATGAAACCGACTTAGAGGGGAGCTATAAATTCCTACGAAGTTCAACTAGATTTAACAAAAGTCTTTTTTAGTTGCATTCCAGTTCATCTTTTCACTTGCCAATATTTTGTTCAGTGAATGCAGTAAGTTAGTAATTGTGATATATTATTTTAAAAAAAATATGTTGAATAAAACTAAATACTGTATTATGTTTTTTTCTGCCAACACGAATTTTGGAACTCCACGTAGGTCATTTAATCTAAAAGATTTATAATATTAAACTAATAAAATAGCACTAAATAAATCTTAAAAATATCCTAAATATATTCTGAAAAGTTTAAAATATCTGTCGAAAAACTCATTAAATTTTAATTTTTGTAAGTTGTACTTGGATACTTCCGAGTTGTGTGTCAAAAGTATCTGAAAAATACAAAAAACAATGTATCATTAAAAAAAGCGTTTTCTATTAGTTTAATATATTTTTCAGCATAATTTATACATGCAATGACATAGTTATAATTCTAGTAATTCAATATTTAAAATCTTTAAACTATATGATAATGAAATTCCGTGTGATTTGTCCGAAGGAAAATTAATAAAGTGTCATGCTCTGAACTACGATAAATTCCTGACTCATAAAACACAATAATTATTTAATTTACTTTCCTCCATACTCTTTTTACTATTTAACGGCATTCCAAATACATGCATTCCAATAGCACATTCATTCAATCTTATTAGAGAATTTCTATAGGAAAAATGAGTTATTGCAGCGGCCATTATGGTAAGACCCAAGGTTGGGAGTAGCAAATGAAAATCGATCATGGTCCCCAGAACACGTTTTGGGGTGTCATTAAAAATCATAATATGTATAATATGTATGTATATATGTATTCGCACTCTAGCGGCCGCATTTTAAGTCCGATTTGGTCCAAATTTGGTACACATGTTGATTGTCTATGTTTCTCAGACGGTTCGTTAGCCAAAAAATCCAACAACCGGAAGCACGTTTTTTGCCCGGAAGTAACTATTTTTGAGATTTTTCCTACAAGAATAAATATTTTTAGAATTTTGTTCTATAAATATATGTGTAGGATGTTATTTTGAACATTTTGATTTTTTACACGACCTTATAGCTCGCTTGGTTCCCCCAAAATTGATAAAAACGTAAAATACCATAAAAGTACCCTGTCCAAAGGCACGTGGGGGATTTTACCTTGGCCTTCATCCGAGTTTTTACGCTGGAAGGGGATTTTATCTAACGGCTGAGTTTGTACTCTGCGAACAAAGCGAATCAGTCCATAACCCGAGGCCACAAGATCAAGGTGCAAACTCGCGAATGTATCTAAGCTGGAGGCTTAGGTGCAAACAAATTCTACTAATATATTTCGTACAAACAGGCAGCGATTCAGCACCGTCGTGAGTAAATCTATTTCCCAAATTGTTGGTTGAAACACTAAAACATAGGCCTATAAACTTTGCTCAACTCACGTCAGCGGTTCAGCTGCGTGGCCGAATTATTTAAAATCTTGAAACTCTATGACGATAACATTTCCTGTAATTCATCCGGAAATCGTCATTATTGATTCATCAGGTGTGGGACTAAGCTAAATACGTCACGGTTAAAACTCAGGGTAGTAATTAGCGTACACTTAAATTAGTGTAATTCAATGTAAGGCAAGTAGAAGCACTCTGGGCATGTTGATTCAATGCAGCAAGTATCCTTCTCATACATTTAACTGAGTTTTCTCTAACGAAAATCAAGTTTGTGTTTTAAGTCCAAGTCCAAGAAACGGACATTAAGTAAAAGTTATTTTATTTATGTCTTAAAATCTTCTTTTTGATTTTAATAGAGCAGGTTAGTGATTAAATTTTTAACATTTGTGCTTTGAATTTAAGAATCTACTATTAAGATAAGTAAGATATTTTAGTAAGATCTATGTTTTTTTGTCTTTTGTCTATGCTAAGATTTCATGTTGCGAATGAGGTTTTTTTTTGTATTTTGTCGAAACAATTGTATCTTGTCGAACAACCGAAACAATCTTTTCGATATTAATTTTTAAACTAAGATACACATTTAATTCAAATAGTTAGTCATACTTTAAACGAAACTGTAGTGTTAACTGCTAGCTGAATCATAGGCCTAGAGTTTATGTATATGGTAAATCACATTCTCTCACGCTCATTCCTTGGACTGAGATTTTACTAACAGTGTTCACTACTTTTGCCTAATATATATATATACTTGCTGGTTGCCCGTGCTTCGCTACCGGTTAAGCTCGATAACAAAAAAAAAAAATCAATTTCAAAGGCATCCCGTATACTCTTTGTTAATACGCTAATTACACTATGTACTACTTTCTTAGCTTAAGTGTATAAAATATTCATCTTTTATTTTTATTAATACCTGTCGAAGGACAGACTTTTTATATGCTTATTTAAAGAACTTCCTTTCTAACGCTTTTTACTTTTTAATAACCTTAAACGCAAATTATTAAAAAATCCCGTCTTATTGCACATCTAGAGTATAAGGGGAACCACTATTTTAAGTCTCAAGTTAATACGTTTGGTAGTTTTTGAGAAATAAAGATCATCAGCCAGTCATTGGTATTTGGATTTTTTCTATGTTTCTAACGCTTTTTACGTTTTAATAACCTTAATTGCAAAATATTTTAAAATACAGTCTTATTGCAGATTTAAAGCATATGGGGAACCACTATGTTAAGTCTCAAGTTAATATGTTTAGTCGTTTTTGAGAAATAGTGATGAATTAGTGAGTCAGTGGCATTTGACTTTTATCTATATTTCTAACGTTTTTTACGTTTTAAATTTTAAACGCAAAATATTTTAAAATCCGGTCTTA